>JAHDVE020003812.1:0-58922 GCA_022606495.2 Halesus radiatus | reverse complement strand
AGTAAGTGTGTCGGCATATTTCTAGATCTATCTAAGAATAACTATTTTTGTTTAGTTTATCAGACGTTTTATAGTGCCTTTGGGAGCAGAAACAGCTGTCACACGTAATAATAATCATCCAGCAGAACTTTTTAAAATTAAACTATTTATTTACCTAAATAATAATGGTGGTTATTAAAAACTTAATATAGAGTTATATAAATTATACCTGGAGTCACTAAATATCTATCTAAGGCCTTTGATACAATTTATCGTACATATGGATTTTTAGAACAGCTCAAAAATATTGGAATCTTTGGTCGTGAACAGAATCTTCTTAAAAGCTATATTTCAGAAAGATCACATTTAGAGAGTATTCAACGTCAACCGATACAACTCCAGGACGGTGTTCTCCGAGGCAGTGTCTTGGGCCCGACTTTATTTCTGATATATTACATTAATGATCTATGCAGCCTGAACTGTCACAACTCAGTCATTAGTTTCGCAGATGACACAGTCCTTCTCTTACATGGAAATACGTAGATACTATATTTGAAATAGCTAAAGAAGGGATGTAAAACCATAGATTGATTCAATTTTCTAACATTAAATTACAAAAGAACTAAATATTATAACTTCTTCAATAAACGTAAATTCCCTTGTTAATTATTTTTTCTTCAATAAATTATTTTGTTTAAACCATTATTTTAATTAATAAATAACTACACGTTTCGAAAGAAAAATTATCTTGCTCACGTTTTCTCGACAAGATAAAACTCACAGCATCCGACAGGGGCTAACATCCTGGAGTTCCATTAAAAGATATACACTTTCCTGGAATGACAGGCATTTTAAAAACATGTATCCGGCTTACAGAATTGCGTATACGTTAATGTAATCTTCCGGGAATTCCTAAACGCGTACGTTAGATGATAGATCATACAAGATTTATCTTTTAATGTGTTCTTCGATGAAAGAAACATATTCAGAGGCAACTAGGGGACAATAAAAATGCAGACTTGAAACACGTCAACAAAAATTCATAATTAGGGTCATTTTGCGTAAACCCGATGGGTTCTGCAGCGATAATCTAATAAATTCATTTTCTGGATGTTCGTCAAAACTAACTACAAAATAGGGTTAATATCCATGTGGATATTTACCTTAGTTTTCTAGGTTTTTATGTATACATAAAAACCTAGAAAATCATTAAAAAATCTAACACAAATATACACCAGAAAGGATCTCCCAAAACGGCAAAATATCAAAAGTATAAACGTATCCGCAACACAAAATATTTTATAAAATCCCCCCAGAAATAATCGATGAAACCTGCAAAACATTGTACATCGGTCCAATAATAACAATTAAATTCCAATAAATTAATTGTTGAATAATGTCACTTAAATTTATTCATAGCGTACTTAGTAGATAGATTGAAAAAAAATAGTAATAATTACAAAATATTAAACCACGCCTAAATCGAGCATTTAGCTCCTTAAGCAGGCAATCTGTCATCTGCCTAGCTGGGACTAATATCGACTTGACAAAACACAATAGCACCTGTACACATTTTAATCTAAATTATTTTGAGTTGTTTAAATATGTTCAACTGTCATTAGTTATTAAATAAATATTGACTCGAAAGCATTCAACGTAAATTCATTAAACAAATAAATTATAAATTTAATTTACACTTTTCAAATAATAATAATACCGAGTCCTTAAAATTCCATAACTTCATCGCGCTTCAAATGCGACGCCTAATATTTGATGGAAGCTTGTAATTTAAAATTATGAAAATTGACCCGCCAGAGCTCATTAGTTTTATAAACATTCACATCACCAATCACACCAACCCGACAAACTGATTTTTTTTGTTATTTGCCCGCATGGGGGACCAATCTTAGGATAAATTCCCCCCCCCCCCCTTCCTTCTTAATCAATCTATCATGGCTTGCTGAAAGAACTTGTAACAAAAAAAAGAAATCTGCAATATTCTTGCAGATGGCTTATGTTCACAAGCCATTATTAAAATTGGGACCACTTTACTTCATTATAACGTTCATACAAAGAAAATTACATACTTGAAAATAAACAGCAAAGTGTAAAATATGAGAATCCTCGTGCTTTTGGATTCATATTATGGAGTACAGAAAAATTAAATTACTCGCGCCAGTTCGCCGCAACTGCACTAACATCGAAAGCACCGCGATTAGGATCTAACAACGGTTTATTACAGTTTCGTACGGTTTTTAATCGAGCTTCGCAAACTCTGGTAATATAAAATAATACCACAAGTTAAATACACGGCTGTAATGTTTCAGCCCTTCGGAGCTGAGGAGTACTTTACAACTGTTATTACGGGGGAGTTTTTAATAGTCATTAAAACATTATGTAAATAGCATTCTTTGAACCCGGTACGAAGTAAAATACATCTCTCGCATTCCCAACGTGAACACAGATTCGCAACGTGAGCGATATCGCCCCCCAAGAGGTGTCGGAGAGATCCGAGGGGGCGGTGGAGGCCTCAATGGCAAATGGGGCGTGAAGGGTTGAAATGGGATGCGAGGATAACAAAAATATCTTAAATAAAATTTCCTTATGAATTCAAATGTATCGTATTATGTACCACGTCGTTGAAAGAATCATGCATCAAAATTAACTGTTCAATTATTCTAGTGCGCAAGTAAATTTTATTTAATTAATTTGCGCTGTTTCACAATTAATTAATATAAAAATAATATATGGTATATTTGCGCACGTTCCAGAGTGGAAGATACTCTCAGTATCGACCTGGTGAAAGACCACCATTCAGAGTTGAAACGTTGCTTGAAATGGCTTTAGCCGTGTTTGGTGACTAGATCTGAATAGCCAGGTATTTCCCCACCTTCCTCTTCCCCTTCTACTTCCCCTCACCAATACCTTCAACCTCACAACATTCCCCAATTCGGGATGCCATAGTCTCACTGGCTCCAGATGGTTGGGAGCAGTTGAGACTCTTGTGCGGTATTAATGTAAAAAAAAAAAATTGATTTATAAATGTATTAATAGTTTTTTTTTAATTTTCTTTAAGGTAACATATAGCCAGGTTTCTTGGGATCTATTGTCAGTTGAAAAATAATAATAACTACAAAATATTATATCTAAAATATCCATATAAATATTTGTCAATAGAAAAAAAACTGTCATTGTGGAGAATAGTGGAAGTGATTCATTGCAGTAAGAAGAAAAGTGGGAGGGGGGCGCTGATGAATATTATATTCCAAAAATGGGCGATGACACAAATAAGGTTGAGGATAAGACAATTTGTAATGTTTTTCTTAGTCCTCCTCACTAGTCTCTAGGGGTTCCTGTGCCGAGACGGACTAAGTTTAATTTAAAAACTGATTGTTTTTAAGCCCCTACAAAGTTTTTTCAAGATGCTGGATAACTCCTCTTTTTTGATTTCTTTGAGCCAGGTTTTGATTTGATTTTTTAAATCATTTGCCTGCTCTCTTTTTTTATGGTGAATTATATAGCTTAGTGGAGATATATTTATATTTCCTTTGTCCCAATGCAGTTTTAAATTTAGGAATATTTTATTTTATTAAATGTCATTTCGGTTCTCTCTTATGTGGTGAAAATTATAATAAATTTAAAAAACATTCTTTTTAAGAATTCACATATTCAAATACAAATTCACATGTTTTTAAGAATTGTAGTTGGCGATTTCCATATATTGGATTAAAATTAGGTCTAACAGATTATTGGAGCGGTGAGTGTACAATAACGTTTTAAAATTAGTATGAAAAACATGCTGTATTGAGGCTATCCCATAGATATACCACTCTGGTTAGCCACAAATTACATTACAAAAGAAGAAGGTTCGTTTGGGTAGAATATTTTAAAAACGAAAAACATTTGTAGGCACCTACATAAGAATTTTTTGAAAAAATAAATGTTTGGAATAAAATAAAATTTTCAAGTGAGTGCTTCTTTGTTTTGGGGTAGTAATAGTCATCACAAGGCAATAATTTCGCTGTCTAATCAATAATGGCACCCAAACGACAAACAGAAATTCACAACTTTATAAGAATTTAAAAAAAACCTGAGGTACACATCAGCTAATCTACAATCTGGATTAATGTTGCTTTTAACGTTTTTTTTTAAATCCTGTTAATATTTGTATGTACAAATTACAGGATTTACCATCGGGCCTTTCAATTGATTCAGATTCCGTTTTAATCTCACTCTTTGAAATCAGAATGAACATATTTGATTGTGCATAACAAGTTCCCAGTTAAATCAAACGAACAAACACCTGAATAATTAAATTCGTCCCTCGTGCGTAATGAATGTCGCATACACAATTATCAAAGCGTTGCATGAATAATTTTCAAATTAATTTTCAATCTAATTTAAAAGCAGTAATTTAATTGTTGAAATTAACTTTATTTCAACTGAATTGACATTTGGGATGTTTTCAATGACCGGACTTACAGTGTGTAAATAAATAATAGTTATTTATTCCAGAAGGTATGCAGGGGTAGTGCAACGCAATACATTCCTTAAGTGACAATAATACAAACAAATAAATAACTACAGGTACGTTAAATAAGAGGAAGAAAAAAAAGAAAAAAATGGAAAAGATTACTCAGCAAAATATGCAAAATAAGTTCATTCACTGAGAGAGATAAAAAAATAACAAATTTATGGTGGATATTTGACGGTCTCCTTCACCCACAGTGCTGACGTACGAGTATATAGAGATGTTAATCATATTATGTTTTGTTTTCATAATTCTGTTTATAATTTGTTAGTTTTTTTTAAACAATTATTGACTTCCGCTGAGATAGAAGACAATTTTTTAAGAGCAATTCAAATTAATTTATTTTTAATAACTTGTTGAAGTTTATAAACCTCATTGTAATATTTAATCATTCTAGAAGATAATATTAACATATCGTGAATGAAACACGAAACCGAAAAAAAACTACAGAAAATAAAAAGGCATCAGTCGCATCTGCGACTCGAACCCAGAACCTTTGTCTTTCCGGGACAACCGTTTTACCGACTAAGCTAATGAGACTAGTTCAATTTACGCCATCTCCATCGATATCATATTTCAAATTCAATACTTGTCAATATTATCCTCCAATTAATTCCCATATTATTGGCTGCTATCTTTAAGATGATCACAAAGTTCTTCCCGAACACAATTGCAGTCGAAATAGAGTCTCGGATATAACTATCCTATTTTTATTTATATGAGACTTCTATTAACTTTTCTACAAGTCCAGAAATAATATTCAATTTATTTTTAATAACTTATTGAAGTTTATAAACCTCAATGTAATATTTAATCATCGAAGACGATAATATTAACAAATCCTGAATGAAATTCGAAACCAAAAAAAAACACAGAAAATAAAAAGGTATCAGTCGCATCTGGGACTCAAATCCAGAACCTCTGTCTTTCCGGGACAACCGCTTTACTGACTGAGCTAATGAGACCAGTTCAATTACGCCATCTTCATCGATGTCATACCTCAAATTCAGGACTTGTCAATATTATCCTCAATTTTAAATCCCATATTATTGGCTGCTATCTTTATTTTGTGTGTTTTTTTTCGGTTTCGTGTTTCATTTAGGATATTTTAATATTATTTTCTTCAATGATTGAATTTAAAAGAACTTTGATCCGGTGAAGCTCAGTGGTACGATTGAAATTTGACGTATCGTGGAAAGTATTCATTAATGTGGTAAAAGTATTGTGATGATTTTGCTTCACAAATCAAATGATAAACTACTCGTACATAGAATACAAGAAATGTGATGTGGGCATTTTTAATCCATCATTTTTAGGCAAAATAATGTATAAAAAAAATAATCTCAATATAACGGAAAGACGTTGAGGTAAGAACATGGCTTCCTGCATTTGATTTATAGAATGCTTTTGTATAAATAGCTGCGCACAGTGCTGTTCTTATTTCCTAGTGTAGAATTGTATTGATTGGTTTCATTCCTGCTCAGCGAGTCTATTCACAGTTCGAGAGGAAGAGTTGAAAAGTGGAACGGCATAAGCACAAAGCAACAAATGTTGTCTGTTCCACAGGAGAAACGACTGTCCAGTAATATTTTGTCTAATATCAATATAAAGCTTCAGAAGAAATGATTGAGATTTGGGAAGTTGTCTAGTTTTCTTTTGGGCTGGATGGAAATAGTGTTACGGGATTATTCGTGTAATTTCTTAGTTATTGTCTTGTATTTGAGGCCCGTATCTTTTGTTGTATTGATACTAGCAAAATCATTTCAATACTATTAATTTGCACGTGCCAAAGTTTATTAACCTCGGTATGCATATATGTCCGTGGGATAATTTCAGAAGAGTCCTACTTTATTTTTTGAAAAAATACACTTAAAACAGACATTCCCTTGTCTCATTGAATAGAAAATTCTCTCTGATATTCTCAACTCACAACAGTCAGAACTGTATCTTGGCAATAACTTGTTTAAAGCGTTATTAAAAGGATGGATATTTTACCTAGCTATTATTATTTTATCAACCAATTTATTAATTAATCAGGAAGCAAAACTTGATGACCCAGAACTAGGTTTTATAGAATTGGTTATTTCATTGAAATTAGCTTTCTGTAATCGTTATCCTATCCGGGACTTTTTTATGAAACCTTTTCTCTTTTCAGAATATTTACTATTTTATAATCGCATGAGCAGAAAAGAATATATCATAAAATACTAAAAGTTGCATTTGTCACAAGGTTCGATAAACGACGATTAAAAAAAAAGTATAATTATTTTTAATAATGTTACATTGCATGGAATTCATAACACGAAATGAAATAAACAAGAGCTACAGAGAAAAAAAAACAGCACATGCCTAATAAAAGTGAAGCAATGACAAAAAGAGGACAAAAACACACATTTGTGAGAACATTCAAGTCAAACCCTGAACAAAGTTTTAGTAGAGTCCATAAATTTAGACAATCTAAATGATAATCTTTGAGTTCTAATTTCGTAAAGCCCGAGAATGGTGCCCATAATTAGTAGAGTGTTTTTTGAGGAAATGCAATTCATTGTTTCTTTCTATCACTAGAAATGTACTCAAAAGGAACTCAGTGAGTTGCAACAAAGAAGGTGAGTCAATAATATAATTAATTATTTTAAATGAAAATAAGACCAAAGTCTTTCCTACACTTTTCAAATGTATAAATGTTTACGGTTTGTTCAATTTCAACACAGGAGTAATCGCCTCTCCTTGATTGATGAATCTGTTAGGTTTCTAGTAGACAATACAACATTTCTTATTTTATTATGTATTTGCTGTACAAAAATCTTATAACCGAGTTCTCAGAAATCTTGTTTTATGATCCAATTTGTACATCGTAGTTCAGTATTATTATTTAACGTGAAGTTTAATTCCTCCCACATTCTATGTTTTCCCGGGAAAGCAAAGCGAAACTTTAACTTACCGAGTCGCTACACCTAATTAAAACCACGGGAGTTTACTCAAAGTGTTTCGCTCCGCTGAACGAGAAGTATTCAAGGCGAACGTCCCTTGAAATCCGAAAGGAAATTCAAATACTGGTGGATGATATGCAGGAACTTGCAGCAATTTTCCTGCTAAAATTGCTGCAAAAGCTGCTGCTTAAATTAACGAGAGACTTTGAAATGTTCTCAGTCACATAAAATTTTCAGGTCAGAGTGATTTTGAATTGTGTTTTTCTTTTTTTATGAAATACTTAGCTAAATGTTTAACCGTGAATCAGAAAACGCACTTGCAGAAGATACATCATTAATAACACTGCAATGGGAAGCTCTGGCGAAATGAAAATTTCTCCTAGCCTAACCAAAAACAATAATGTTCTGCTCATAGCGTCATTTACATCAAGAGATATAAAGGTTTAAAAAATCCACTTATCTTTAATAATATTGAGCATCGTCTTATTTTTGTTCTACTTGATTACAGTCAGATTTTCAGAATAAGGTATGGAACTTCGAAAAAAAGATAACAATCATCGTTCGTTCAAGAGTATTCATTTTTCCAATAAAAAATGCGATTTTCGTTGAAGGGGGTGAAAAAATTCGCACAATATGAAACCGATATTATTCACTGGGGAACAATCATTTTCTTTTTTCATCTTTCCATCAATAAATCTCGTTTCATTAACGATAACAATAAATTTCAAAGAAAAGGTGTTGCTAGTATCTACCCTGGTACACGAATCAGGACAATGATCCGATGTGGTTTATTCCGGGCATCATATACTCCAATCAGACAGACCCACTTAACGTTAATAATATTAATAATGTTTTTTTAACAAAATTACAAATAATGGGATCCTCACTGGGATTTCCCGTGCTGAGGATTTCATTTACAAAATATGAAATTGCATTATACTAAATTGATGTTCTTGATGAAAAAAAATTAACAAATCTCTTAGGATACGTTAAAGTTAATAGAAACCATCTTAAGCTTTCAAGAAATGTTAACTACTGGATATGTTCCTCATACTGTAATGCCATTATATTATTAGTCGCTGACATTCAAGAGAGATTTAAAGCGATAAAAATAAGTAAATGTATGAAGTACTATAAGTTGATATATGTTGTTAATAGTACCCACATAGTTCTACCTTATTTTGCCCGAAAATTTTAAGCAATCAGTACGACTTCTTGTTTTGTAAATTGTAAAATCAATTTTTCAATGCGTTATAGCCAATACAGAAAAATAAGTCTCGATCAGAAAATTGTTTGCTTTGACCTAAGAATTTCACACATAAAAATCTGTATTATTTCTTGACACCAGAGCTCACGATTCGAAGGTTTTTATCGCTCAGCCTAGCTACTGGTCTGATGTCAAAAGAGTAATGAATTATTATTTACTTTTCTTGATCTCTTCATTAAATTTTTGAAGAATCAATCAATCGTTTCAGAATTTGTATTTAGAGTACGATTGAAAAAATATGGAAAATTTCTAACACAAAGCTTACTGCGATTGGAAGACATCAAAAGACCAAAATAATTATTGATTTCATGATTTTTAACAAAATTTTATTCCTGTATACGAGGATTGCCCAGAATCATTGACCCGGCTTGATGAATGTATTCATAAAGCAGAAAGGGCGACCCAGTGGGATGGAGTAATGGCAGGGGGATGCTTCAGTCTAGCCAGAAATATCTAATGAACTCTTCTGTAAAGCTTCTTGTCATTATTTTAGATTGTGACGTTAACCAGAGCTTGCAACGTTTTCTTTGCAGGTGAAAGGTGGAACTAACGAAATAACCATTTTACAAAATAATAATAATTTGGAAAAGCGTTAATAGTGAATTAAATTTAATGAATAATAAAATATTTATTAATTGATAAACTAAAGTTCTTAAAAACTTAAGACAAGATTTTTGTGCATAGCGCAAAGGGTAACAATTATTATTTTTATAAACAATAATTATTAATCTAAAACACTCATCCAAATTGAAAAAACCTTCCGAGCAAAGATAAATGTCGCCGGCAGGACTCGAACCCGCACCCTTCTGATATCCGGTCAGATGCTCTACCGTTGAGCTACGTCGGCTTATCGCAAACCCGCCAAGTTAATCAATATATACTAGTGTTCCATTTCAATAATTACTGTTTTTATTATATTTTCACCTGTAAACAACCAACTTTATTAGTATGAGAGAGGCTTGTAACGGCTAAATCCCTCAAATAGATGGCGTCGAGACAAATTATGTCTACATTTTATTGGTGAAAATTGCTTTGACTTGTCAAATATTTATTAATTGATAAACTAAAGTTTTAAAAACTTAAGACAAGATTTTTGTGCATAGCGCAAAGGGTAACAATTATTATTTTTATAAACAATAATTATTAATCTAAAACACTCATCCAAATTGAAAAAAACCTTCCGAGCAAAGATAAATGTCGCCGGCAGGACTCGAACCCGCACATTTATCTTTGCTCGGAAGGTTTTTTTCAATTTGGATGAGTGTTTTAGATTAATAATTATTGTTTATAAAAAAATAATAAAATATTTGTTTAAGATAGCCAACTCTTGTAGTATAGTTACTTTTCATATTAGTATTAATAATAAAAATGATTTTTTTTTAAATTTCTAATATGAATTTGTTATTCAATGTTTTATAATAATTTCTGATTAAGTACTAACCTACTTTAATCAATTTTTGTTCATGATTATAATTTGTTTATTCTTTCATTATTGTGTTCTATGTTTATCATTTATCTACACTAGACATTATTATTTTTTTAGTATTCTATATATCCCTGATCAAGAAATCATCGCTTTCGAACCATATTGATATGTACATATGAATAAAGTTTAAATCGTTAATTAATAAATCAATTAACTGGCTAAGAAACCGACAGAAAGAGCAGCGATTGGTTTAATATCATCCTCTTTCAGGCAGGGGGCATGGTTGGGTCATTTTCCACAATACCCCTCTCACTAAACACATCATTTCATGAACCGCTGTACTTGGGAGTTAATATTGTTGCATATCCCTAATCATTCCTACCCTTTCCCGTGCGTACCTTCTACGACCCGCGCCGCCAGTACAAATTTGACTTCCGCCTGATCGACAATTGCTACCGCTATATTAGACCGCTGAGTTACTCAAGTCCGCCGTCGCAACTGGTTACCCTAAATGTCCGCTTTTTGAGTGCCGTGAACATTGACTGAATTGAGAAGATAATCGGGCTTCAAATACCTTTGGTGAGTCCTTTCCCCTGAAGCCATATTCTCTACTTGGTGCAGTGGTAACTCACATATCATATATCGGTCCTTCAAAAATTACCCAAATTACACACCAAATAGAAATAAAATAGAAATGCAATAGAAAATCATTTTTTAACGTTAACTCAAGTCCTATGTAATTTTGGATGATGCTGTATGGAAGGTCTTTTTAATATTATAATATTATTATAATAAAAGTAAGGATTAGAAGTTCTAGGAAGGAAAGGGTATGAGGGGTGGGTAGGAATCTGGGAGTGTGTCCAGGGGTGACGGACGTAATAATCCATCCCTCCCATTGCGATGCATAGTAACGGGTCAGGCATAAACAGAACCGACCGGAGAGTTCAAGGGGTCTCCCTCAACTGGCCTGTCTCTATCCGGTCCACCACGCAGTTAGTGGGCTGCCAAGACCTGGACAAACCTCACCTCGTGAATCTAGGCACCCCTGCCAAGTCACTAAATGTATCCAACCACTTGGAATGACCTATGGCAGAAGTGTTGGTTATACAATGAATGGTTCCTGAGGTGGCGGTACCCGTACCCGCCTCCCAAATTGAAATATAGTAAACATGGTCAAATTTGGCATCCTAAAATCTCTCAACAACTCTATCTACGCTGAATTTTAAACACACTTACCATACAATAAACCAGATGGCATAACACATAACTGTTGTTACACGTTAACATTGAAAATTTAAAATAAATAATCATTATTTAAACCTAATTGAAGAGGTCTAGAACCTTCACTGTTTATTTCACAAATTTGTCGCTTTTAGACAGAAATAAGTATAGTGCTTCCAGAAAATTAAAAATGTTTTTAAAAATTCCATTTATTACATTTGAAAGAGAATTTAAAGTAGGTTAGTCTAGTTTTATTCTGTTTGATAAGTCGCTACATGAGGGATTGTTAAATATTGACGCCGGGCCCAGATTATCCAGGCCAATGTAGGTCAATCGGCAATATAACTGAGTTTACACCTGCTCTCAAATTACCTGGAACTCAATACACCTGGGATTCGAACAACGTCCTGTACCTACATAAGATCTGGAGTGGAATTGATAGATACATATTGCGATTTCTAGATTGAGTTTTTTTTTTTTTTTTTTTTTTTTTTTTAATATAATAATTTTTTTTACAGAGAGTATATAAAAATAAGACATGATTCATATAGTGTAACAAAAAATATAATATAGCTATTCCTCACCATAAAGAAACAAGGTTCTTGTGTTTGGTGAGTGATTATCGCTTAATTAATCAAATCATAACTTAAAATATTGTTGTACAATAGCAGGAAAATATGAATTTGTCGTGTAAATTTTGTAATTTATCACTAGTAATAGTATAAAAGAAAATGAAAAGAAAATGAAAAGAAAGTAGAAGAAAAGAAGAGAATCTAATAATAATAAAAATTAAAAAATTTTTTTTTTTTAAATTGTTAGAGTAGTTTGAGGTAATTTTTTAATCTATGTTGAAATTCATGGATATTTTCTATAATTTTAAGATCAGATGGCAGATTGTTAAAAAAAGTTATTCCTAGATATAGGTATGTGTTTTGCGTATGCTTAGTATTGAATGGCGGGATTTTAATGTTTTGTTGATACCTTGCGGATATATTAAATTGTAATTTATTTAACGTTTTTTCTTTAAAGATTTGAATAATTGCATATTTTTTATAAATTTTATCTACTGTAGGTACATTGAATATTGTAAAAAGCTTTTCAGTGGAAAATGATGATGGTTTTTTTAAAATTACCTTTATTATCAATCTTTGAATTATTTTAAGTGGACTTAAAATATTATCATATGTTCCCCCAGCCAATAATTCCATATTGTAAAATAGACTGAACAATTGCATAGTACACTCTTTTTAGGTTTTCTAGTCTAAGAATATTTCTTAGTCTTATAAATATATATATACATTTTCTAATTCGTTTAACAAGTTCACAAATATGTGTTTTCCATTTAAAATGCTGGTCTATATATACACCAAGGTATTTAATTTTGGAAGTTGGACTAAGTATTGAACATGCTTGATTACAATTGATTCTGTTGCAGTTACTTTGGTGTATTATAATTTTTATTTCTGGTTTTGATTTAAATTTATTGATAGAGAAAGGAATAAATTTTGTTTTTCCAGTGTTAAGGGAGAGTAGATTATTATCGAACCAATTTTTTAATATATTAATATCAGTATTTGCTAGCTTGTTAATAGAATTCCAGTCAGTACCTTCAATTATTATGACAGTGTCGTCAGCATAAGATATTATTTTTCCGTTTAGCTTTTGCATGAATATGTCATTTACATAGATGATAAAAAGTAGAGGTCCCAGTACTGTACCTTGAGGTATGCCAAAATTACTTGTTTTTTTATGACTAAGTACCTCGTTTATTTTTACCACTTGAGGACGTTTGAAAAGATAGCTTTTTATCCATTCCAGAGCTGTATTATTTATTCCAATGTTGCTTAATTTAATTATAAGTTTGTCATGAGATATGCTATCAAACGCTTTTTTGAGATCTATAAAAATTCCAAGGCATTTTAGTGATTTATCTAATGAAGTGTGAATAAGGCTAGTTAATTTTGAAATTGCATCCTGTGTGCTTCTACCTTCCATAAAGCCGAATTGATTTTCGTGAATTATGCTATTACATTTTATAAACTGGTTAAATCTTTTTTTTACAAGTTTTTCAAAAATTTTTGCAATATTTGAGATTACTGAAATGGGACGGTAATTATTAACATCTTCGGGATTACCAGACTTAAATATTGGAGTTATGGTAGTTTGTTTGTAATTACATGGAAATATTCCGCATTGGAAACTTGTGTTGATTATATGCATTAACGGTTTAGAAATTTTGTTTTTAATATTTTTTAAAATGTTAATTGTAATTCTATCAAAACCTGGGGCAGAGCCTCCTTTCATGCCGTTTATAATAGTTACTATTTCGTCCTCTGTGGTGACACAGAGGAACTTCCATAACTGAGAATATTATGATAGTTACACTATCATAATATTCTCAGTTATGGAATACAGGTAAAAGTGGATGATTATATGGTTGATGCGTGACTGCAGATTTTTTTGTTCAATAAACAATATAATTTTACCAGATTATGACGTAAATAAAAATATTGTGTTCTCCGGCATTGTTTATGATTGACTGACTTTGGGTAGAGTAGTTTTTAGATTCCGCGCCTGAAGAAGTCCGGTGGATTGATAATGTTCTAACCTGTTTTTGAAAAAGTCCTGGGAGATTGTTGGGTGGACAGCGGACAAACTGATACTCTGGAAGAAAAACTTTGTACAAACATAAGACTTTTTCAATTTAAACAACTCCTTTAAAATGAATAAAAAGGTGGACTAAAACTTTTATACATTATTTTAGGAAATAAAGAAAGATTATGCGATTTTCTGAAACAGTGGATCAACATTCATACAATCGACTATTTATCAAGATAAAAAAAAAGATTTCTTACTATCATGAATGAAAGTAAGAATAGTTTTTGAGTAGCATGACAAAAATAACAAATCAATAAACGATTACATATCTTTATACATAATTGTTGTTAAAAATTTAGATGATGGATTTAAAGTAATTGCAGTATTTCTAGATTTAGCTAAGGCCTTTGACATTATCTCTCATGAGTTGTTATACGAAAAACTTAAAAATATTGGTATCAATGGACCAGCGATCAAATGGTTTATTAGCTACTTTAAAAATAGGGAACAAATAATGGAATTAAACTAATGTTTCAGTGACACGGTAAAAATAAAGTATAGAGTCCCGCAAGGTAGCTTTTTGGGTCCCATTCTATTTCTCATTTATATTAATGGACTCACTGAAATTAAAATCCCATCTCTCTTATATAATGTGATCAGTTACGCAGATGATACAGTAATTTTATTCAAAGCGCAAACTTTGGAAAAGGTTCTTAAAAATACGGAAATTATTAAGAAGGTAATAAAAAAATGGCTCGACAAGAATCTACTTACTTTAAACACCTCCAAAACTAAGTACTTATCTTTAAGTAAAACCAATGTTGGACAACCAAAAACCTTTCCACATTTACACCTACACCCATCATGTCACTAAAACTTATGGAATATCAGCATGGGGTGGAGCTGCAGACGCATATATTAAGGCGCTGAACACATCTCACAAAAAATAATTAGAATCATGTTCAAAAAACCATATCGACACCCTACAGAAAACCTAATAATTACAAATAGCATTCTTGATATTAGAAAGTTATTTATTAAAAAAAATATCTACAAGAACTGCATAAAATCATCACCTTCCTACATATCTCACTCACAAAACACAAGAGCTAAATCTCACAATCATTTGCATGTACCCAATATTAAATCCTCTTTTGCCAAAAAACATGAATCCTACCTCGCTCCTCTCATATTCAACATCTTCCTAACAGAAACATCTCAACATATAACGCAAAACAACCTAAAATGGTTTTATTAAAATTTCAACACATGGTTAATGAACAGTCGAAGAAATTGCATCAAAAAATTACTTGCAAACTCTCCTTAGTCTGATATTGTTATTCCTATTACTGTTATATATGTTTTTTTTTAATTTAAACATTTTTATAATGCCCTCTTGAATAATCCTTTTTGTGGTTTTTTTAAATTTTTATTGTGTAGCTTTACATTTACACTGTTTAAACTCTGTATTTAAAATTTACTTTATATTTTTTACACTTTTCTTTAAGTATTTTCTCTCATTTATACATCTATATATTTATTTTATTACTCGTCTCAGAACAGACATCGTCTAGTGAGACGGGTAAAGTATATGTAAATTGTAAAATGCCCGGGTTGACAGCAATGAAATTTATCCCGTTCTGTGATACTCGTCAATAGCTTCATACTGACGGGGCACACAATGCACGCGAGCTGCTCCCAACTAGCAAGTAGATAAGTTGTTTCTACTAACTTGGTACGAGAACCGATGACAGCAGGAAAACACACCTCAGGTAGGGGGTTGTAATGAAACAACATTTCATTCATGATGAATGACAATTGCTTCTCTCTGAGGTACTAACTACCCTTACTCGTCTCTTTTCCAAATACTACTATGAACCCTTCCGGTTCCCCTTTAAAATGATGTTGGCGCACCTTTTTGGATCGCTATTCTGGTTCTTTTTAAGGAAGATTCCTTATCCTTTTCCTTAGGCTTAAAGACTTCTCGCTTAACTGTGGAATTCCGAAGAGATATATTAAAAAAATACCTAGCAGATTGTTAAGATTGTTTGACGGCAGATTGTTTGACGGCCTGCATGGTCGAGGGGTAAGGCTCTCGACTACGAATCCGAAGGTCGCGGGTTCAAATCCCGGCGTGCGCAAGTAAATTTTATTTAATTAATTTGTGTTGTTTCACAATTAATTCATTTAAAAATAATATATGGTATATTTGCGCACGTTCCAGAGTGGAAGATACTCTCAGTATCGCCCTGGTGAAAGACCACCATTCAGAATTGAAACGTTGCTTGAAATGGCTTTTGGCCGTGTTTGGTGACCAGATCTGAATAGCCAGGTATTCCCCACCTTCCTCTTCCCCTTCTCCTTCCCCTCCCCAATACCTTCACCTCACAACATTCCCCAATTGGGAATGCCATAGTCTCACTGGCTTCAGACGGTTGGGAGCAGTTGGGACTCTTGCGAGGTATTCATATAAAAAAAAAAAAAAAGAGAGATTATTTGAAAATACAAATTGATGAATAGTTTCACTACTCAGAAGTATAAGGAGATTATATCAATTCAGAATTCATCAGAGCATCTGACCGGCAATCAGAAGGGTGCGGGTTCGAGTCCTGTCGGCGACATTTATCTTTGCTCGGAAAGATTTTTTTCAATTTGGATGAGTGTTTCAGTCTAATAATTATTGTTTATAAAAATAATTGATGAAATATCTTTAAGTGACACTAGGTTTTGAACCAAAACTACGCATTTTTTGATCGAACATAAGTTAATAAATACTTGAACACTGATCGGAAAGCCCGAATACACTATTATAGTCACAATTGATTTGGTTGGATTTATTTTGTCCTTTTGGCTACTTAATTATTTATTTGCTACCTGGGAGTGGCCCACGTGTGTTGTGCACGGGGCACAGACACGGCCAATGATTTATAAATGTATGTAGCAATAGCACCTTCCATATGAGTGATTTTATAAATCCATGCTGGTTGTTGTATTATAAGTTTTTTTTTAAAATCTTTCCCTCTCTGGAATTTAAATAGATTATCTTCGCCTCTTCCGCGATTTTTTGGCGCAGCGATAGTTTTATTTATTTTATTAACATAATTACATTGTTGGAACTTGGCCCAGCTCTGCTAGCCAAAAGGCACGTCACCCTGTCATTTTATGTTTGTGCAAATTATGAAATATATTTTGCAGCTGGCGGGGAGTGTACCGTCACTGCTAGTTATGAATGATAAAATAAACGATGGAGCGAGGCAACTTGGTGCAGGAAGGATGTTGTTGGATAAATTTTCGCGACGCTACCAGCACGGAAATGTGTCTATAGCGTCGCGAAATCCCAATCAGAGCGCTCGGGTTAGCGCTTGGCTGGGGGTACAAATAGGCCGCAAAAACGACTATTTGTCAGTCAGCCAGCAACTCTCGCCCCGACAACACCTCTTTACCTCGACTTTCCCGCCTCGCTCTGCTTCTACCGTCTTGCCTTCTCCATCATTTATGACCATCGCTCACCCTGGACCCCCCTCCCGGACTACCACCACCCACTGGATCCAGTTCTTAAAGTTTAAGTACACAATTTGTGATAAAGAAATTACGTTTTGATCCCTTAACGTATTTTAATTGTTGAAATATTTTATTCATCTTAAAATTATTCTCATGGATTTGTTTTGCAAAACTGTTAGTTTTCTAAAGTCCTCCTCTTTTGGCAAGAACAAAATACTGCTACAATATTGAATATCAGGAATAATGATGGCACCGTATATAGTATTACGGAATTCTGAATTGATATAATCTCCTTATCCTTCTGAGTAGTGAAACTATTCTTCATGATATATACATTGTATTTAGAGATAAATGAAAGCCTTAATGTGTTTCTGATCAAAATTAAAATAATAGAGTAGTTGCTTGATAGATTTTCCACAAAGCAGGTTTTTGTTCTATTTTTAACTGGAACGGAACGAAAACAAACGAGTTTGACAGATGAATTTATTGGGGAAAAACACATCTCGAGAGAAAGAAATAGTTGGAAAATAATGGAATTAGAGATAGGTTTCAGGTGGGATTAAGGTTAGAAGAATGTGCTGTGGAATATAAAAATAACACTTAAGTGTTTGAAAAAAGAGGAAGAGAAGATTGTAATTTTTATTTTTCTCAATGGAATCATGTTAACAGTAGATAAACAAGCAATAATGTTTTGTTTTACATGTGTAATTTAGGGTATACATTTATACATTATTTTGAGCACGAAATATTTGATTTGGAACTAAATTAACTGAAATTTACCTATTACCCAAATTGAAATAGCCGAATACATTTGACAAAATGTTTCCTTATTCATTTCAAGGAATATTGTTTCCCTTCCAAAAATTCAAGTGTTTAGCAAGAGGATTTGAAATTAAAGTGCAGTTCTTATTCATATCGTAAGAAACCGTGATTGTTGAAGAGGTTCCATTTGACTTGGAGAAGTTTTAATTTCTTTGATGTTGGGTTCCAATGCAGTGATGAAAGTAGTATTTCAGATTAAGTAATTAGATTATTCTGTAAGAATGAATCCGCAACAGTTATATTTAATAGTTAGCTGGTAGATATGCATTTTTGTTTTAGCCTTGCTATTTTATTGTTTTTATTTATGTTAGTGATAAAAAAACAAAAAATTCAAATTTCTAATATAAATTTATTATTTAATATTTCATAATTTTTTTTTTTTACATTTTATTTAATAACTTACTGACTTTCATTACTCATTTTATGTTTGTAATTTATCTGTTTGCTTATTATTTGTCTATATTTGTGATTCTTTTTAGTATCTTGTTTATTCTAATGAGTTTGCCACTGCAAACTACATATTGAAAGATGGGTTAAATCTTAGCACTGTAAGGAATGGGAGAGGGCATTCAGAATGAGACAATGCAAAGTACTCATAAATGGACTTAACCCCGGACGTACCAGGCAACAACTCCACATGTACAGAACCTCACTGAGGGAACTGGGGGACAAAGCCATCTCAGGAGACACATTCAGCTGTGGAGAGTGGAAAACACCAATAGATGCAGGAAATGTGAAGAGGATGAAGAGACTCCGATGTCAATGTTCCGCCTTGACGTGAAGAAGGCTCAGCTATCTGGGAAGACATATTGTGGAACCAACCGACATAGTCGAATATCCAATGATAAACCTGGTGAACTTTATAATAGGGACCGGAATAGTGCCAAAGAAATAATGTAAAATGGGAGATAGCACAACGGGCCTATGGCCTCAGTGCTCACGAGAGCTATGCAATATATGCAATACCCAGGTATTTCCCCACCTTCCTCTTCCCCTTCTCCTTCCCCTCCCCAATACCTTCAGCCTAGCAACATTTCCCAATTGGGGATGCTTTAAGCAAGTGTTGGCTTTATGAAAGTAACCTTGTGTATTGATGGTATCAAATAATACAGTCTCCTCGGTTGTATAGCCCCTCGATATCAGCTGTATTTACGCTATTTCTTACATCGTTTATTGAACAAATATGATGGTCTTCTTGATCACATACCTACTCGATAGCTGCGGGTATCTTTATGTGTTATATTAGTTTTTTGATTTATTTCTCAATTTGTTTAATACTTGCTGATATTCTGATATTTTTATAATATTATTTAAATTGATATTATGACATTGGACTCTAGTATCTATAACAAAAGTGTCATGCTGATTTCAGATTATTTAAAAAAAATCCTACTTGTGTACATTAATCACAACGTGCATATGCATGCACCTGTATTGTTATAATTTTGCTCTACATCTATATGATGATTGTTATTTATTTCTTGTATTATATAATATTGTTGAGCTAACCTCCTGCTGACAAGCTACTTGAATAAGTTCCCATTGTATGTAATTAATATTATACAATAAAAAGGAGAAGTTTTGCTTCTGAAAAATGTATATATTAAAAAAAAACAGTGGTTTGAATAAATTTATTATATTAATACATATTATTAAACATCTTTCGAAAAAAAAACAAACAATATTTATTTATTTTAATTACAAGCCACAATATAACCCTTTACTTACCACGGCAACTTTATTTACATGTTGATTTATAAATTAAAAGCAAATATTGAAATAAATACAAACACAGGGTGACCCAAAAAGGTACACAGCATCGAAGGAACATAATATTATCCCCATAAAGAGATGGAAACCCGGGGAGGCGCTATCATCTTATAATGTCGAGGGTCCATCTTGTGGTAACTCCACAAGAACAAAATATTTACCTAGAACCCCGAGAAATATCATCTATATGTATAAAATTCAATTTAAGTTTGTTTGTTTGTCCACGATGTTCTCGAAAATTACTTTACCGGTTTCGTTGAAAATTGCACACTTTGTTTTTATTAGTGCCGGGAAGGTTTAGAAAGTAGTTTGAATGAAATCCAATACGTAAAACTGTTGCTATAACGTTTTAAAATTAGTATGAAAAACATTGAACCCGACATGTTTTATTTAGGTTAGCCCATAGATATAACACTCTGGTTAGCCACAGATTGCATATTCAAATGAAAAGGGTTTTTATATGGGTATAATATTTTAAAAATGGAAAACACGAGTAGGTACCTACTTAAGAAGTTTATGATTTAGATATATTTTGAAAAAACGAACGTTTGGAATGAAATAAAACATTCAAATTAATGTTTCTTTATTCGGAGATAGTTACTTTCGTTTTCAATTCAATTATGGCATCCTAATGACAAGCGAGAATTCACAATTTCATAACTTTAATAAAAAACCTTATAACCACTTTTATTTAAAAAAAAAATTATAACCACTAATGTAAATGTAAAAATAATTAATAAATTAATTAAAAATTACTTTGTAATCCCCACTTTATTAATATATACAAATCGACAGGTTTCAATACAGAATACTGCATTCTATGTATTTCTGAAGAGGAAAACATTCTTTCAAGAAAAGCAAAGCTTTCGAAACGTCTTGACATGTATATATTAATAAAGTGGTGATTGCGAAGTATTTTTTTTCATTTATTAATAATGACGCCACAAAGTGAATACCAATATTTTAAATAAATTGTAAAAATATATTTAAAAAAAATTAAAAACATGTAGATATTTATTTACTCTTTAGTGCTCTAAGTGTAGTAAATAAATGAATGATCAACGCGTGAATCGAGAGCTTTTCTCGATTAAATGAAGTAACATGAAAACGGAGTACAAGACAAATATTCAGTCATTATTTCCGGGAAAATAATATGATACCAAGATGGCTACAAAATCCGCTGATTTTAACGAAACGTTTTATTTTAGTTTTACATGAGCAGTCGAATAGACGTTACTGTTTTAAACGTACCTGTTTTCAGACAATATAATATCTTCTTACGCAAATCGTTTTTAATAAATTCTTCAACATTCTTCAAAATACCAATAATTTTTATAAGAATCAGATTTTTCTAACTTACTAGCTGATGTGTACCCGGCCTTGTTAGGTGTTTTTTTGGAATAAAGTTACGAAGTTGTGAATTCTTGCTTGTCGTTTAGGTGCCATCGTTGATTTAACAGCGATCTACTGTCTCTATACAAGGAAACATTTATTTGAAAATTTTATTTGATTCCAAAAATTTATATTTTCAAAACACATTTAAATAAAAAGTTCTTAAGTAGGACCCAAACAAACCTTCTGCTTTTGAAGATGTAATCTGTAGCTAACCAGAGTGGGATATCTATGGGCTAACCTCAATACAACATGGTGGGTTCAATGTTTTTCATACTAATTTTAAAACGTTATAGCGACAGTTTTACACATTTGATTTCATTCAAACTACTCTCTAAACCTTCCCGGCACTAATAAGAACAACTGGGCTATTTTCAGCAAAACCGGTAGAAATTTTTTGAGAAAATCGAGAACAGACAGACAAATATTCATTTATATAGAGATATATTCTAAAAATAATTTTTTCGTTACTGGAACAATACTTGCGCATAAAGTGTCAGTGACTTCGATGACGTTAATTTTTCAATATCTGAACCATTCAAAATGATCGTTCAACCAGAACCATTCAAAGGAATCTATAATGATCGAATTTTGCACTATAAACTACAATCTCTGTCAGTCAGACGTAAACTTTCCGATGTATTCCTTTTGTACAAAATTATACATGCATCAATTGATACACCAAACATTTTATCAAAAATTAATAGTAATACACCAACAAAAAAATCAACGGGGAAGATAAAAGTCGTTTTCTCTTTTAAAGCCTGTTACACAGATACGGGATATTTCTCTCCTTTACCACGGATTTTAAGAAATTACAATGCTATGCACTGCTCTAACAATGAAAAAAAACATTTTTAATGACACGATTAATCATTTTTTTAAATAGTTCTACTATTAATATCAAGCTGATACTGTGATGATGCCCTTTATTAGATATTCGACATAAGTACTAAAACAGTGTACCATCAGCACAGGTGACACAATAAGGAATTAGTTTATGCACCTACTTATAATATGTTTTTGATCAATCGCTTAACTTGTTTGACATTAGCTTTGGTATCATTTTTGCGAGATAATGACTGTTGTTTTTTATACTTATCAATTATTGCTTTTTAAAGATGAATGAATTTAAGTTTTGCTCATATTGCCTGTTTTATGTGCTAAAATAAAATAAAAATCATTGGTTTTTGATTCGTAGATATACAGACATTCAATTATCAACTTGATGCGCTATGCATTATAAGAACTGATTTTTTTCTGTTTTTGAAACTGACTGATCCAGTCTGAAGATAATCGGATAGGCTGAAACCGGAAGTTTTAAAATATTTTACTAAACTATTACGAAACTTGGTATTTGTTTTTCGTGGAAATTGTAATAAACATTGGTTTTTGTCCTATATTTGAACGACCTGCGGGTGACAGTTGAATCCGCCACAAGAATTTCGTGACAAAAATGGCCAGTGTTTTCCTCGCGTCACGGTTAAACGTGAATTACCTATTAATAGTACTGCGTAGGTAGAAATGGTGATGAACTTTATCTGTTAAACCGATTTATTGCAAAACTAACACTTATCACGAGTCTTTCATACACATTATAAAGGCGAACCGCGCTTCGGGTGTTTTTTCCTCTTTACAACTTTATCGAAATAGCTCACCTTCATGGAAAGTATGCTCCTTGTGGTTCCTGAGGGAGAGGGCTCGTACATGCGTCATCGACGATCTTCTTGCATAAAAATCTTCCTTCTCACGCATCTTGTATGAAATTGAAAGACAGAAGGCGATGTCGCATGTACGAGCTCTCTCTTGATACCGCTATAGTATTATTTTAACGATAAAACAAACAAAAAATCAAGAATGTAATCTGTGACTAACAAGAGTGGTATATCTATGGGATAACCTCAATACAACATGGCGGATTACATTTTTTTCGTATTAATTTTAAAACGTTGTATCAACAGTTTTACATATTGGATTTCATTTACTAAAGCTTCCCGTCACTAATAATAATAAACTGTGCTATTTTCAGCGATATCGGTCGAGTAATTTTCGAGATGATCGAGGATACACAGACAAACAGACAAACATTCATTTTTAAATATAAAGATTCCTGATAAATTCTAACCAAGGAGCAAGTCTTGTGAATCTGAGTTGTTGTGTGTTTCTGTTTTTTGTTTAGGTTTCTTGTTTTGAGAACAAATAAATTAGGGAAAAACGTCACATTATAGGTACCGGAGAATGAATCCGAGATCAACAAGTTTCTGCAACAAGAAGAGAATACTCCTCCATTCTATAACCTGTCCATTTAAATGATGACGTAGTTAAACTAATATGTGTTGTGCTTGGATCTCAATTTATACGACTATAATAATTGTACATGAATGAATGAAGGGTTCTGGCATAATACTAGAAATAATACATAAAACACCATAGCATAATTTTAAATGCACCATATATCGTAGTGCATTGTCCTCTTCCCGTGTCAACTGTGGTTAGAGGTGCATACATGTGGAGATAATCTTCTTTACCCAGTCAGCGGGCTGCCTATTGCTACTGTGGGGCTTGTATTTATTTTTATTTCAAATAATTGTAAAGTGCGTTTTATCTTCTAGGAGCACTTGCTGATGGAAATATTATATTTACATCAGCAAGTGCTCACTAAGGTAATGGAGGGTAAAAGATGGAATTTTGGCGGAGACGGAGTGGTCGATGCTGGAGGATCAGCGGCCGAAATTGGAGATGATGAAATTTTTGAGCCTGTGTTAATTATGCTGGAAAAAACACCATTCTAAAGCTATACGTAGCTAGGAAAACCAAAAAAATAAGGTGGAAATAATGATTTTTAATCATAACTTACACAGAAAAAATACAAACAATTAAATAAAATATTTTTTTTTATATAAAGTTTGTATATTTCTGAAATGAATGTTTTTTTAAGTGCATATCCAATTTTATATTTATTTGAATAGGCGAGATATCTGCATACTCAAGTAATGCAGGATGATGTTTTCTTTGCCATGCTGCTTACATTTACAATCGGAATTTCTACTGAACAGGTGGAAAATATTGTGTAAATAGCCGCTGTCACAATTTCCACAATTTCCACAGTTTCCGCAGTCACAGTTCTCAGGTTCCGTCACTTCACACGTCGGCGTGGTAGACTCGTTATTATGGCAGATCTTAGCCATATCACTCCAGAAACGAATCACGTCTGCGTAAGGATCTACGATGGTACTGCTGATGATATTCAAATCGATACCAGTGATACTATATGGGGACGTTGGTTCCCAAATCAACGGCCCCAGGGGCGTCGGTACTGGGCTTGGATCACTAGAAGAAGAAGACATTATTATAATGGTGAAGTCGTAACAACACCTCAAACACCTCAATGTTTAAATCATATACATAAACAAGTTCAACCGTTTTATTACCAATTGATGACAAAGTTTTTGAAAACATCCACCAATTGTTTTGTATTCAGGAGATCAGCCGCGGACGTGTTCATCTGACCAAGTCCAGCAAACTCCACGTCAAATATATAGGCCAACATGTCTTCAAATCCAGGGCCGGAATACTGCATGCCAGTGGTTATCTTCGTTAAGTCCTTTTGACCTGTGTAGGAATACTGATAAACCCACACACCGAGACTGTACTTCGCCAGCAGTTGTATCGATACCACCTGGTTAAGGATATATGCAACGTCGGAATACAAATGTATCAAACTATCGTTAATGTTTCCCGATTCCGGGAAGTATCTTTTAAGGATTTCAGTTTCAATTTCGACTGTACCGTTTGCACCGCACTTGACCAAAATCTCATCAGGGATAAAGTGTTTCAAATCCGGAACACAATCGTTAATAATTGATTCGCTATTAACGGGAGAAATAAATTGTTTGGTCAGGTAGAACACTCCATCATTTACTGACAATCCCATTATCACGTGAACCTTGTTAATTTTTCCTGACCTTAAGATGTCTTTTGGAGAGGATGTTATAAACGGTTCGCTGTATGAGTGATGATGATTGTGATGGTGAATTTTTTCAATTGTTGGAACAAAGGGGAGCTTGACAGGGTCATCGAACAAAGCCGATTGGGCTGCGAGCACAATATCTTTATCGGGAATAGTTTGCAAAAATGCAGCAATATCGGTGCGGTTTCCAATACCCAAAATTTGTGCAAGTTTTTCAGCATTGCTTTCTGGGTGTTTTTGCAAAGCCCACGGGTCTAAGGCTGACCCGGATTGGAGTATAGCACGACTAAATAATCCATGGCTCAGGGGAGATAGGATGTGATACATGACGGAAGCGGCTCCAGACCCTTGACCCATTAGTGAGATTTTATTTTCATCTCCACCAAACTTGGCGATATTTTTTTTTACCCATTTAAGAGCTAGGACTTGATCTTTGAGTCCGGCGTTTCCTGGAACATCGGGAGTGTTCAAGGAAAGAAAACCGAGCGCTCCGAGTCTGTAATTGAATGTTACAACGATAATGTCAACTTTGAGAAAATATTCCGGGCCATAAATGAGAGGGCCTCCATCTCCTACGATGAAACCTCCCCCGTGAATATTCACAAGCACTGGCAGAGGTTGATGAGAATTATTGGTCGGCACGTATACGTTTAGGAAAAGACAATCTTCGTCCCCGTAATATTCATTCAAATACAGTTCATCAAATTGAGGACAAGCACTCCCAACATGGGTTGCGTTGAGAATTCCTTGCCATGGTTCGGCCGGTTTAGGGTTCTGGAAAAGGAATCATATTTTCAATTAATAATTATTACTGTTTCCTGGATCGTGAACAGCTTTCATCATCGAAAGCAAAGATTCGAAACAGAATCACCTAAAGTGATAGCTCGTAAGTATGTGCTTGTGAACTAGTCCGCCATTGTGTTTACTTTTAGCTATGATGCAAGCACAAATAAGTTTAAAATTAATGTATTCTTCAAAAAACATTGACAGTTGTCGTGGCTTAGATCAAGTAGTTTCCCACGCAGAGATACTTTTCATTTCCCAATCTACAAACTCTTGTTTGGAAACACTTTATAGTTTATATGCGTTTGTAAAACCTACCTTGAATCTGCGATTGCCGATCGGAGGTTTGGCATACGGTATTCCTTGAAAACTATTGTACACTAGATCACCCTGTGTTACGGTTTTACCCTCAATTACACCCTCGGTAATTGTTACTTGGGGAACGTGGCTGGCATCGCACCTATAGACATAAGTAGTGAGGTCAATAGCCGAAACAATCCCTATCCGGGTCCAACCGGAAGACAACCTACAGGTCGTCCTCTAAAGATCAGAATTAAATTCAATAATCTATAACAGCGCGAGCTCTTGCTCCACGAGAAAATGAAGTCAATTACAAAGCAACTCCAGGCATTTACTCCAAATATACACAAGTAAAGTCTTGTCACCATACTTGAAAGAAGTCCTATGGAAAACCCATAACATGCAATTATACTAACTGTCCTTATTCTATTCTAGTCAAATAAATGGTACGAAAGCCTCCATGAGCTGCTAGAACCCTTCTGATACCTGTCGAGTGTAAATTTAAATCTATGTTTCAAAATATAGATTTTGATTCATATCGCAAACTTTTATCCTGTTTATATCAAATGCATGAAAATTTATGTCAACTTTTACTCTTTGTGGTGCTTTCTTTTGAAATTTTATTAAAATAAAGGTTCTAAAGCACCGATTCCTACAAATTAAAAATATCTTTTTAACTAATAAATGAATTAAAAATTATTTTGTGTCACCACTTTATTAATATAAACATATCGACATGTTTCGAAAGCGATGCTTTATATTACGTTTCAACATAACGTAAGTGAAAGTGGTAGTTGAGAATTAAATAGTTTTCAAATTAATTGTTATCATTGGGGTTTATCGTTTAACCTAAGAGAACTATGTATTTACCCATAGTGGACACCCAGTAGAGATACCCCAAAGAGGAAGCACGATACGAGCGTTTCCATCACAATGCCTGCAAAGCTACCACTAGTCCCTGGAGGTAGTTGCGGACCTTTATATATGTAAAGACATTCCACTATCGCAAGATACCAGGTGTAGTACCTACTGGTCTGCACGATTTTTTTTACTACCGAGATATGCGTGTAAATACAATGCGCGGTCCTTTTGACGGGTAAATAGATCGTTCAAAGCCCCATAGTATATAATGTAAATGACTTGCAAGCTGAAATAGTTTGCTATAGACTTATTTATTTGTAATACCGTTAAAACAAACTTATATACAAAGAAACTTTAACAAAAAGTAAACCAACAAAGTTTCTTATGCTAACAGTGGTTAGGTACAGATGTTTTATTAGAAAAAAAATAAGAAGGAAGGGGAGAGGAAGAGGAATATAGGATCGGGACAGGAGATGCTAACGATATATTTTATACTCGTGCATCAATTTGTACATATTACATATTACTCGGTTCGATATTTTGAAAGGGTATTGTGAAGAATATCGATATTGCGAAATTGTGCGTTATATTTCGCACAAATTCGGGGAAGTGGAGAATTTAGATATTCTATACGTAAAAAACCCAGCAAATTTCATCGCTCGTTGATTCGCTCAATTAGTTTTATATTAAATAGCAAGTTCTTTTTTATTTGGTTGGAAAGAAAAAGAAGATTTATTTCACCCATTAATCTGCAAAATAAGGCTTGAAAAGAAATACTAGTAATTTCTAAAAATATTTGTATTTTTTAACACCCACTCATTCGTGCTTAAAATAGTCGTGCTCCGTACATAAATATTGAAATTAAACCGTTGTCAACGGAATGGTAAATAGATAAATTTGCAAATTCAGTAGTTTAATTGTGTTAATTAACGACTTATGCGACAGCTAAAATAAAAAAAAATCATCAAACTTAACCGTAATCATACCAACAACTTGACATTTGCAAGATGAAACAATTCCAATATTTTATTAAAAAACAACCGAATGCGAATTTCAGCGTACGAATGTGAAGCTTACAAATAAGTATTATAGAATAAAGCTGTTATAAGTACTACTGTATCACTTTGTGGTTATCCATTATAATCCAATGAAACACTCAAACTTTGTCAGGGCAAGTGTATACACAGTATAAACTTGCCCTGACGATGGAACGGTTGTTCCGAAACCGTTAATCGTATAAAATAAATGTGGTTAAAACGATATTTGAGTGTTTCATTTGATTACTGTTATTTCATTTGATTAAGTATTTGTGGAGCAGTGAATTAGTTTGGTCAGTATGTGTTTGATATCACATCCTTGAGATCATTAATATGGAATTGATCGGCTACTTCAATTATATTTCTTGTAGAAACCACTCCACTGCGCGATATGTCGGGTTTTTGAGAGCTCCGTCGATTTGACAAAATCAGTGAACATAAGGGAAGATGCTCTGAGAAACTTGCGTGATTGATCCCTTCCGCACCGGTAGCACAGTCAGGAAACACACCAAACGCACGCCAAGTATTTTTGCACGGTTGACACTTGACACGTGAGAACCGGTCACTTCTACGACTCCATGTTCAACCGCTCAGTTGTGGAATGATCTGCCGGCCTCTGTATTTCCTTCCTCTTGCAATAAATTTTCACTGCATTCTATTCTCTAAAATACTCTCTACACAGCATCCCCAAAGATGATAAAAATAAATTCATGTGAAAGTTAAAATATAACATTAATTTATCAACATATCAATTTGTCTTAGTATAAATAATACAGAATTACAGTATAACATGGATCCAAGATCTATTTTGAATATTTATTAAAAATTAGAGGACCGAGATTGATCCCCTGTGGTACGCTAGAGGTGACAATTCCAGATGATGACTCTGTTACGTAACAAATGGAAGATCTTAGAATATTTCTAGCTTCTCGTTACAAAGAATAGCCTGGCAGCCAATAACACAACGGCCCGCCGAAAGTCGCGATAATCAACCAATGAGGGCTAGCGGAACAGATAATCACTGGCCGCATGGAACGGCGCTGCCCGCGAAGCAAGATAGCCGCCCGCCATAGCCACTCTCTTCCCGACCTCCGAGCTATCACCTGCGTGCTCCGTTAGAACTCGCAGTCTGGTTCATTTATTGCATCATTCGAGTCCACAATTGGAAACATCAATTGCATGTGGGCTTGAGGCTCCTAGCAGATAGTTCCCATACTACCTTGTAAAACACCTAAAATGGTGTATTTTTTAAACTCAGTGTGAGGATATTCAACGCCTGTACTCAATGTACGCTGACCACGCAGTCAACCCCTCGGCCATGGCGTCGCTGAACCATCTTGCCCATGTAAGCTGCCAACACCTTCTCTCATTTTATGTACTTTACTTGTGTGTCTTCCCTCATTAACTTGCCCGGTTAGAACTCCTTCAGAGAGAGGAATAGTCTAGAACAGAGTAGGTGCCAACTTCTTGGCAAACCCTGCATATAACTTGTATGACCATGTCTTTGTTACAATAAATTCTGAACTGAGCCATCTCGTCAATTAAAGTAGAATAGAATGCCTTCCCTTCAATTATAAGGCCGCGGCCGACTCATATGACCTTGAGAGAGAAGAAATCTCCGTGCTGTACCGATACTGAGCTAATGTCGTGACGACGCCGGAATTCGCCTAGAATACGATCTCTGGGTGAGTTACTCTGTTATTCTTACACCGCCTCTCATTTGCCCACAGCCCTCCTTTCAGCATCCCGGCCTTAACACGCCGCCCAACGTGGCGCTCCTTCCCCTTGTTCCTTTACTTCCCCGCCCTAACTCTGGACGCACGAGTGTGGTGCTAATTTCCATTCGTAACCCTGGCTTTCATCGTGGGGCTTTCCTCCTTCCCGACCTCCTCCTCTTTTCCCAATTCTCACTCCTAATACTGCTGCTATTCCCACTTGCAACAACTCATATCCATTAACAGATACTAGCTATTTTCTGTTTTCCAATATGATTTGAGCCATCTATATAAGTCACAATGAATGCCTTTCCGGTCGAGTTTCTGTAGTAAATTGCAATGGTTGACTATTTCTAATGTCTTTTGATAATCTCTGTTAATGATGTCTACTTTAGTTATTTTATTAAATGCGTAAATACAAAAATCCAACAGATTGGAATTCATAAATCCGTGGGAATAAACTCATGTTAATTTATACATAGTTGAGGTTTAAAGTGAGAAAATATAGAGTTGTAAATTATTAATTCAATAACTTTTGCAAAATATGATAATATACTGATTGATCTATAATTTTTCACCAAAGATTGATCGCCTTATTTATGTACTGGTACTACATGTGCATTTTTCCATAACTTTAGGAAAGTTCCTGATGATAACGATTCGTTGAAAATTATAAAAAGTCGCATAATTACCATGTCAGAACAATATCTTACAAAAAGGAGATGTTTTATCTTGTCCTGTGCCTTCAAATGTATAGATTTTTTCTAAACGAGATTTGATGGTGCCCTTTGTTAAGGTACATTAATTATTTTCAGGAACATTCGGCAGATTACAATATTCGTTATGCCTTGTTTAACTTAGATGTAGGATAAGTAACATTTTTTGGATGTTCTCCTCGGGATAACAAACCCAGCATAGTCTAGTGAGTGTTTATATTTATTAGCCCGCAGTCTTACCTTGTTTTTCTCTTCGAGCAGTTTAATTAGAGACTGACTAAATAAAATGGTGTAGTGATTTCTTGTAGGTGTTTCTTTTTGGAATGTGTTTATCAATATATCCCATAGAGTATCATAAAATAATTGTAATTTATTGTTGAGGTTAGACTTACTAAAAAGTGAGATTAATTTTACAATTTACGACAACAACCTTCATAATTTTCTTTTTTGAAATTGTTTTTAAAAGGGCAGTGATTATATTTTGAGTACTGCAGTTTTTCAAGTTTTGAAATAATTTCAAAATGGGGATGATGGTTATCAACATTTTATAAGCCTGCTGTTCTCGATATATTTATATTAGTTTGATATAAAAAGAAGGTCAAGATTATTTGAATTGCCGTTAAGTATATAATTGAATTGGTGAAGGGTACATATTAAAGCAAGATTGACGACACAGTGTACTTTTTAAGTAAAATGATTGGATGGAGTTGTGTTTTTAGATGATGTGTCGGATGTTCATTTAATTTCCGGTAAATTAAAATCACCAACATTTGACTGATTGTTAGTTTGACGTTTGTTTTGCAAATAAATATCATGGATATTAATAATAATAATAATAAAGCATTTATATAGCGCAGTTTTGTGTTGTTTCACTTCAAGTGCGTATTATGAAATACATTACAATAATCATCAAATAAAAATTAGGAGGAGTATATAATACATAAAAGTAGACAAATAACAAAATAAATGATATATTCTACACTCGTATTTTCAAAGAACCTAAACAATATAATTCCTAAAAATATATCTATTATCCAATCGTATTTTCAAAGAACCTAAACAATATAATTCCTAAAAATATATCTATTATCCAATCGTATTTTCAAAGAACCCAAACAATATAATTCCTAAAAATATATCTATTATCCAATCGTATTTTCAAAGAACCTAAACAATATAATTCCTAAAAATACATCTATTATCCAATCGTATTTTCAAAGAACCTAAACAATATAATTCCTAAAAATATATCTATTATCCAATCGTATTTTCAAAGAACCTAAACAATATAATTCCTAAAAATATATCTATTATCCAATCGTATTTTCAAAGAACCCAAACAATATAATTCCTAAAAATATATCTATTATCCAATCGTATTTTCAAAGAACCTAAACAATATAATTCCTAAAAATACATCTATTATCCAATCGTATTTTCAAAGAACCTAAACAATATAATTCCTAAAAATATATCTATTATCCAATCGTATTTTCAAAGAACCTAAACAATATAATTCCTAAAAATATATAATAATAAATAATAATAATAATAATAATGTTTTTATTTAATTTCTAATACAATTACAAACATGTTATATTTAATACGTAAGAGAAATTACAGGTACTTATTTAATATTTGTAAAACAATGAAGAAATATACTAAAAATAAAAAAATAAATAAATTCAGAGATATTTAAAAAAATTCAGGCAGTGGTGAAGATCGCGTCAATGAGAAGAGATTCTTTCAAGAATCAATAGAATTTCCCTTTTGAATCTTTCCTCACTGACGCAAAATATGTCGATATCCTGTGAGATTTTGTTCAGGAGCAATATACTCCTCCCCACCGGGAGAACCATTGGCAGGTTGGTTCTATAGGTAGGAAGATAGAATAATCTATGACGATAATAATAATCTATAATCTATATATCTATTATCCAATCGTATTTTCAAAGAACCCAAACAATATAATTCCTTAAAATATATCTATTCTCCACTCGTACTTTCAAAGAACCTAAACAATATAATTGCTTAAAATATTTCAGGAATTTAACACACAACATTTTTATTTCATTTTCCTAACCGGGGCAACAACAAAAATGGTTTAAAAATGGCTTTGAATGCCGGAATAGCTAACAGTAAACTAAAGTACTTCCAGAACTTGGTGATAACATTAGTAAATTTGATTTTGTTTAAAACTTTAAACAAAAACAATAAATACTTTTTTACTTCTTCGATACATGTAAAATCACTTTGTGGTGCCATTTTAAATTAAATGAATGGGAAATATTTTGTTTAAACCGCTATTTAATATGTAAATAAATATCAATAGTTTTTTAGCTCAGTTTAAGTCACGTAAAGAACATAGTTAAATTAATAACCACAGATATAAATAAAGAAAATGTTCTAAAAATACATAAAAACATAAGTGTTTCGTTGTATCCACAATGAAACGTGAGCCTTTTATTTAAAATTCCGTAAATTATCTTTCTCCGTTGTTTAATATCCTGAAATTGTGTTTGAAACATATTTTCAGCATTAGATTTACATAGGTATAACCGCAAACCACGATTTCCCTTCCAAAAGCTCGTTTTCTATCCATTAATTTAACTGTCAAAACAATTCTCTTACATTTTAAAAGTGGAACAATTTTTACTTTTTGTTACAATATTTTGGAAGGTATATCGTGTGAGCCACGAGCTTCCCTTATGTTGTAATGATTCAGCTCACCATCTTTTGAAGGTTGGATAGTTATAGAAAAATTAAGATACTCATCTCATAGATTCATTATCCCATATCCCTTTAGGCAACATTTTTTCATTCAAAGCAGTTTTTTTGTAGTAGTTTTCTTTAACAAAAGGCATAAAATCAATTTTTCTTTCCGGTTCACCCCTATCAGTTCCCTGGTGACTATAAATTATCAAAAATATTCACATTTTAATGAAACGATAGTTTAAATAACGAATTTAAAATTATTTTTAATATAAAGGAGTTCTACGAATTAAACACAAAAACAAATTTAAAATACAGAATTTTTTCCTTGTTCATTGCGCACAATCATTGTTACGATCGAGCTCGTGTTTTATTGCAATGTTCGTATCGAGTTCATGAAATTGTTATAAATATTAATTTTATTATTGACTGTCGTGATTTATTATTTTCTAGCACTGATACCCGGCGTTGCTCCGGCAAGAGTAGACTCTAAAAGGCTTCTGAAGAATCTTTTGTTAGATTGGTCTTTTATTGTCTTCGTTCGGATTTCCCGGTTGCTCCAACCTATAAAATGTGTTCTTGCTATTGTTTTCTTTGCAAAGACGTCTTGAAGCTCCAACTTGTCGTCTAATTAATTTTATTTTTCCGATATCTTTGTGATATTCTCCCTACTTCATTCGGACAAAATACTAAACGATTTATTGATTTGTCTGCCCTTTTCTAAAAACTAAAACTGTCCGAATAGATCCCGTAAAAGCTTCCATGTTAAACTTTATTACTTTGATGGTAGCTCAGTCCCTTTAACGAAGTTCAGTGGGGTTATCGTTGGATGATTGGCCATGTCTCCCAGTTCCCGGGTACGTGAGTCCTCTTCTCACTAATGCAGTACATCGGCAGCATAGATGAAATAGAGTTTTTTTTAATTATTTAAACTCCCATACAAGAACATCATTTTTAAATCACATACAAAATGAAAATAGGAAACATTCACAAAAGTTAATAAAATGTGTTACTTGAAAAAAGAAAAAATAAAAATAAAATGCCCTGAGCTAAAAATACACAGGAATATAAAGCAACAGAAAAAATAAATGATACAATATCCACAAAGTCAATATTAACATTAATAACAAATAAGTAAATGATGTAAAAAGTTTTAATTAAGAATAATTTATGAACTAGGTAGAAATAATTCGTTCATACTTTTTTTGAAATTTGCCAAGTTTGGATTATTGTCAAATACATCCATATCATTTAAATATTTGTTACCAAGACTGTGTAAGCGTTGAATTGGGGAATGCAACCTATAGCTGGAACGGGATATACGTATGTAAAATGTTAATGTTTGCCTTGTAGTTCGTTAGGTATAGGTTGATTAAATGCAGGAGTTCAGTACAATCGAATTTACAATTTAATAATTTTAAGAAAAAGGTTAGGTCGTTAATTTTCCGTCTGTTTTCTAAAGTTGAAATATTTAAATATTATAATTTCTTCAAAACAGTGGTATTCACTTTGTGGCGTCATTATTAATAAATTAATTAAAAAATATACTTAGCAATCACCACATTATAAATATACATTGATATCTACATGTTTAGAAAGCGATACTTTCATCGTCAGGAATATAATTAATTTTTATTACTATGTAGATATTATAAAGTGGTGAATACTATTATATTTATATTTATAAAGTGGTGAATGCTAAGTATATTTTTTAATTAATTTATTTTGAATATTCATTAACGATGAGTAATTTATGTACTTTTCAGGTATGATAACTTTAAAATTTATGAAACATAAATATATTTTTGAATTCTTCTTACATTCTCTCTCCATTATGAATATGTATCTTGTAGAAGGGCGACACACTATGGAATTATGTTCTATTGTCCGAAAAGATGTGTTTTAAGTTTAGTTCTGAGTTTAGTTCACAGTCGCTGCGCACCCGGGCAGCTAACAGATTCCAAGGTTTGCACGCTTCCACGGTTTGCGAAACGCCAAGAGTATATTTTTTTATGGGATTCTGACCACCAACTGCTCCCAACAGTTTGTAGCCAGTGCGACTATGGCATCCCCAATTGAGGTATGTTATGAGGCTGAAGGTATTGAGGAAGGGAAAGAGATGAGGGAGAGGAAGGTGGGAAAGTATCTGGCTATTCAGATCTGGTCACCAAACATGGCTAAAGTAGTTCAATTTATGCCATTTACACCGATATCATAATTCAACAATAATTAACAAGTCTTGAACTTGAAGTATGATATCGGTGTAAATGGCGTAAATTGAACTGGTCTCATTAGCTTAGTTGGTTAAGCGGTTACCCCGGATAGGTAGAGGTCCTGGGTTCGAGTCCCAGATGCGACTGAAATCTTTTTAATTTCTGTTGTTTTTTCGGTTTCGTGGTTCATTTCGGGATGTGGTAATATTATTTTCTTCAATAATTAAATATTACAATGAGGTTTACAAACTTCAATAAGTTATAAAAAATAAATTGAATATTCAAAGAAGTGTTTAATTATTTTGTGAAAAGAGAGCGTTAAATTTTATTTGAAGGAAGTACGCCAACTTTAGAGGTAATCAAACATTTATCGCTTCCATTTCATGAATTTGAATAGAAATTATTCAATTATTACTTAGCAGAAAATTAAAAACAATTCCCGGAAATGCCTTACAGAAATAAAGAAAAGAATCTTACTTGATTATAGAAATAATGGTAATAAACAACATTTCTTTTACGAATTGGAAACATCAATTTTTTCCTGAAAAGATGTCATGTGATCAAGCTTTGTGGAAAATGAATTTATTCAATTTTGATAAATGAATTAAAAATTACCTTTGAATTCAGAACTTTATTAATATACACGTTTCGAAAGCGATGCTTTCTTCATCAGGAATATAAGAAATAATAATGTCAAGTACAGACAAAAAATGGTAAATACAGAATACAATAATGTAAGAATAGAAAGTAATAAACATAAACAAAAACCGATTAAATTATTAATAAAACATTTAATAACAAATTCCATTTGGTCCATCGAAGCCAGAGTAATGTTAGTCTATCAGAAGCTGGGCGCACTGTACAGCGCTCGAAGATACTGCAGATAGTACACAACTGTACCTGTATTAATCGCAAGTGCACCCGATGTAGAATTTGGGGGGCACCTCTGGTCGGGAGACCCTAAATATCTAAAAAAAACCCTTGACCGCAGAAACGGACAGTCCGTTTGATAAATTCACCTGTCTTAACAAGGTCGAGGGGTAAGGCTCTCGACTACGAATCCGAAGGTCGCGGGTTCAAATCCCGGCGGGCGCAAGTAATTTTTATTTAATTAATTTGTGTTGTTTCACAATTAATTCATTTTAAAAATAATATGTAGTATATTTGCGCACGTTCCAGAGTGGAAGATACTCCCAGTATCAGCCTGGTGAAAGACCACCATTCAGAATTGAAACGTTGCTTGAAATGGCTTTTAGCCGTGTTTGGTGACCAGATCTAAATAGCCAGGTATTTCCCTTTTTCCCCACCTTCCTCTCCCCCTTCTCCTTCCCCTCACCAATACCTTCAACCTACAACATTCCTCAATTGGGAATGCCATAGTCTCACTGGCTCCAGACGGTTGGGAGCAGTTGGGACTCTTGTGCGGTAATCATATAAAAAAAATTAAAAAAAAGATTGCAATCTTTGGAGTACAGACGTCAGGTAAGAATGCTGTCCTTATTCTGCCGGTATTTCAATAAAAGATGCTCCGAGAAACTAGCGCCATCGATCCCTTCGGCGCGGTTGACATTTGTCATGTGAGAACGGGTCGCTTCTATGACTCCTTCATGTATTCAACAGCACGGCTGTGGAACGATCTGACGGCCTCTGTATTTCCTCCTTCCTACAACACGGGTCTCTCAAAGACCCAGGTTCACTCTTTCCTATTCTCCAAAAGACCCTCCATACAGCAATCCCAAAGATGACATAGGCCTCGAGGAAAATTATTTTCAACAGGCCCCCCCTGTGTGGAGTAAATGTCTAAAAAAAGTTAAGTAATAAACGTACATAAAATAAAAACAAATTATTACAAAAATAAACATAGCACAAACAAAGAGTTATTCAAGCTACAAATTCTACAGTTGGGCCAAACATTTATGACAATAATGTTTTACTGAATACGAAATATTACAAAGTCGTTCACTCAGTCACAATCAATGAAATATTGATGTGACATCGCTAGTATTGAATAAATATGTTCGCTTGGCCATGGCCAAACTGACAAATTGTTCAGAATAATCATTTTTATAAATAACTTAAGAGGAACGGCTGCGCAGCCTGTTTCATACAAAACTTAATTTTGGATTTGAGGTCAAAATACTCACATAAACCTAATGATCTTTGTTTTTCATCAAAAAGTATAGTTAATATCTAGTACGGATTAGAAGTAATTTATTTATTTTTGTTTTACATTATGAAATATAGGCCATTAAAAGTATTGTTTTTCCCGATTTTAGAGGCACCTTTAACAATTATTTGAGGGCTAACGGTGATTCAAAAAAAAAAAGTTTTACCCCATCTGCTTTGAAAATATAACGAAATATAAAATTAAAAATTAAAAAATAAAATAAAATAAGCATTACGGTGGACTTTAAATTAAATTACAACGACCGATTTACATTGGAACGAATTTGCCGTACATAATTCAAAATATCGACCCGAAAAAATGTTTTCTTTTTAAATGTTTTCTTTTTGTATTTTTATTTACGTTATCATATTTACATAGCCAATATGTTTTTTTTAAATACTGTAATCCCACAAATTATTTTCTTAATGCCTATAAAATTATGAAAATTGATTGTTTTTTCAGTGCATATACTTCATAATCTAAAACAAAAATAAATAAAACTCTACTCATACGTACTAGGTATTTACTAAACCTTCAATTAAAAAAATATTTCATTCGGTCTGGATGGGTATTTTGGCCTCAAATACAAAATAAAGTTATGTATGAAACAGGCAGCCAAGCCGTTCCTCTTAACTACCCTGGTAAAAATTAATTTTCATAAAACACGTTCGCGTTTAGTTTATTTAACTAATTGAGGAATCATTTTTCGGTTTTGATTCGGGGGCAAGCACACGGGATTAAATATCGCATTCGCACGCATTTCTTGCTTTATTAAGATTCGTCTTGTCCCATAAAAATTGTTCTGTTATTCCTACTCTTGACATGACCCAAGTTAATATTAGAAACACTTGATCATGTCACACCTTCATTAATTTTTTTAAATTTTATTTCATTTTAATTTTAATTTTATTTATTTTTGGCAAAATTAACAGCAAATCCGTAATTTAATTTTAATTTAACATACTTATCCAATTGCTACGTGTTTAAACCATCTAAGTTTCCTTCCAATAATATAATTGGTCCAAGCAGGTCATCATTCCATCTCAGCGTTCCCTCTGATAATTAGTACAATCATGCCTTGTGCACAAATTTGTCTCTGGTACGGAGATAATCAGGGTACATTCAGAGGAACTGTACAACACAATATTAGATTACTATCGGTAATTGAAGTGGATTATTAGTTAGAGGGACGTAATCCAATTATATTATCAAGTGTATGTTTAGAGTTTGGTACCAAAGCTGGTATGTGGAGTAATTAATAACCTTCAACGCCAATTAATAGTCTATGGTTAAAAGGCATTAATTAATTAAGCGATTATTGTTTGTTTAGGACGATATTTGTAAGATGATTTTAAGATTTGATAATTTCAAACCCATACCTTTAAAAACATGTACCATAGAGGTGTTTGTCAAAAAGGAAAGCTTTTTTTCTTATTTATTTGGTCCTTTAAATACACAGAGAATGTATGAGGCGTTGTATGAATGTGAATGAAGCAAGAAGTGTATGCCAAGATCGAGTTGTTTGGCGGTCCGTCCTCTCTGCCTACCCCTGCGGGGAAACGGCGTGATGGTTAGTTAGTTAGTTAGTTAGTTAAATACACGTTAGGTTTGTATATTTTAACGCAAAGGTTAAACCCCCGGCTACGGGGAGTTGTCTTCAGGAAGTTGTGAGTATCTGAAAAAAACCTTAATCTTTGTGAGTTTTGTGTTGGTTAGTGTCAGAATCGACCACACATTTATAATTAACTAACTAACTAACCATCACGATGTTTCCCCGCAGGGGTAGGCAGAGAGGACGGACCGCCAAACAACTCGATCTTGGCATACACTTCTTGCTTCAGGAGACATTGCGCTAGTCGTCAAGATTATCCCTTAAGAATAGTGTGTTTGGGAGGGGGTAAAAAAAACCAAAGACCCTAGGGACATGGATGAGTCCGGACGGCCAGGATCGTGCCACTGAGCCGGGGAGATGGAAAGGCCGTCACCACCAAGCTTGCTCCATCGGGAAGTGCACAGGGGATCCGGCTAGTGCTAGTCAGAAGTAGATGACTGTCTTGAAAAGAGTACAATCAAAAAGCGAAAAAAAAAACTTTTTACATTTTCTACCCATGCCTCATTTTCCACAAGACTCCCCTCGTATGTTCGTAATCACATTTTCAAAGAGCTTGTCCAAAGGGCAAAGTTGATACCATACTAACATCTTTCTACACACTCACGCTTAACGACAAGATTTTTTACACCGTTTTATAATCTCCGTCGTGTTCAGGGTTGCCTGATAAATTAAAAATCAATTCATGAACAATATTTGTTTTTACTCCTGAGCGAATCATTACGAATTGAAGTATCGACTTTGTTGGGTTATTGAATCGGTAAAAACATTGTCTACACGGTTGGATAAGGAGAATGGCACCCTTTGTTTGTCGAGTAGACTTCATTTAAAAAACTTATGTTTTTGTTGAGAATATGTTAAAAAAAGAGAAGAAACCTCTCACACCAGTCAAAACTAAAAGGTTATCCAAATGAGGCTAGATGTAAGTTATAAGATCCATCTCTCCGGCAATTTTCCCAATAGCGATAGCCTTTCTGAACTCCGAATAAAGGGTGTTTATTATTCCCTTCAATAGGCCCTTCAATAGGCCTTGGTCCAATGGTAAAATCTTGTTTGGAATTTAAGGGTTCGTGATTTAAGGCTCACCTTCTATTCGTGGAAAATTCTTTAAAGGTCTCGATATCTTTATCCTTTGAGATTATATTTCATGGGCTGACGCCATCTTAAATTAGGTAACATTAATTTTTAGAAGCACAATTTCTTTGTGTAATTTTTTTGCAAATGCCTAGCGGTTTCAACAACATCCGCGCTTCATAGAGATTAACACAATAAAAATATCTATAATTTCTTCAAAAGATTGGTATTCACTTTATGCCGTCATTATTAATTTAAAATTATTTTATTAATATATACATAACAACATGTTTCGAAAGCGATGCTTTCCTCGTCAGTAATATGCAGAATACTAAAAAATAATTATGTCAAGTATAGACAAATGATAAACATAGAACACAATAATATAAGAATAGACAAATTATGAACGTAAACAAAAATTGATTAAAGTAGGTAAGTAATTAATCAAAAATGTTTATTAAAAAATTATTATAAAACATTGAATAACAAATTCATATTATAAATTAAAAAATAAATTGTTTGTATTATTAAAAATTAATTCAAAAAGTATTTTGTCTATACTTGACATTATTAGTTTTTTAGTAGTCTGTCTATTCCTGGCGAGGGAAGCATCGCTTTCGAAACATGTTTTTATTTATATATTAATAAAGTTGTGATTACAAAGTAATTTTTCATACGTTTTAAAACATCTATTTTTCTAAAATATATTTTATAGTAGATTTATAAGAAAGAATTAATCAATTATCTAATAAAACAAAAGTTTTTTTTTAAATTATTTACAGTTCAATATTAATTTTCTTTTGCCTAACTTCTACACTGGTGGTGTCATCGAAATATGTGATTATTCCACACTTCCAACCTCTGAACGATCTGTTTTATATTGCTTTCTTAATACACTAATTCAAGGAAAAATTGTATTATTCCTATGTTAACTAACTAACTAACCATCGTGCCGTTTCCCCGCAGGGATAGACAGAGAGAAGGGACCGCCAAGCAATTCGATTTCGGCATACACTTCTTGCTTCATTCACATTCAAATATCGTTTCATATATTCTCTTCCGTTTTTCTAACTTCTGACATGGCGCCCTTGAGGTGATTTTTCACAACGGCGCTATACAAATCATCCATTTATTATTATTATTATGGCTCGACTCAAGTATTTGATTCACTTGATCATATCATGTCTTTTTAGGGCGTCCCCGACTTCTTCTTCCATTCACATTTGCATCATATATTCTCCTTACACTATTTTCTTCGTTCATTCGCTCCACATGACAAAACCATCTAAGCGTCCCTTTCTCAATTTTACTCATTACACTTGCATTATTTCCGAATCTCTACATTTTTCACACATTCATACATAGTTTTACCACACATTCGCCTTAGAGATCTCATTTCAACAGCATTCGGTTTACTTTTATCTTTCCTCTGCCAGTTCCATATCCCACTGCCATACATCAAGGTTGGTATCAGCATTTCATTGTGGACTGCTAGCTTCGCTTCTTTAGATACATTTTTCATAACGCCAACCGTGTTCAGTCCTGCATTAACCCTTCTTTTAATATCCCTATCTGTCTTTCCATCTCTCTTACACATACTTCCCAAATATACAAACTCATCTACCTGCTCCGAGTATTCATCATTCACAACTATATTCCACACTGTTATCGTACTCTCTCTTTCAAACACCATGACTTACTGACATTCATCATTAACTCATTCTTCACATATACTTCGTTCATCCTAGATACGATGCCTATCCCTGTGTTATCTATGGTTATATTAAATTTATTGTTATTTGGATGTTTGTTCAAGCGATTTAATATATTAAGTGTGTGAAGTGTTACCTTTGTGACAGTATGGTATATTCGACAACTAGAATAACCAAGTTTTGTTTACTTAAAAAATATATTATTCCGTATTATCTGATGGTATGTTTAATATATAAATATATTATTCCGTATTATCTGATGGTATGTTTAATATATAAATATATTTTTCCGTATTATCTGATGGTATGTTTAATATATAAATATATTATTCCGTATTATCTGGTGGGATGTTTAATATATAAATATATTATTCCGTATTATCTGGTGGGATGTTTAATATATAAATATATTATTCCGTATTATGTGATGGGATGTTTAAAATATAAATATATTTTTCCGTATTATCTGATGGGATGTTTAATATATAAATATATTATTCCGTATTATCTGATGGTATGTTTAATATATAAATATATTATTCCGTATTATCTGGTGGGATGTTTAATATATAAATATATTATTCCGTATTATCTGATGGGATGTTTAAATATAAATATATTATTCCGTATTATCTGATGGTATGTTTAATATATAAATATATTATTCCGTATTATCTGATGGTATGTTTAATATATAAATATATTATTCCGTATTATCTGATGGTATGTTTAATATATAAATATATTATTCCGTATTATCTGATGGGATGTTTAATATATAAATATATTATTCCGTATTATCTGATGGGATGTTTAACATATAAATATATTATTCCGTAGTATCTGATGGGATTTTTAATATATAAATATATTATTCCGTATTATCGGATGGGATGTTTAATATATAAATATCAACATGTTTCGGAAGTGAAGCTTCCCTCATCGCGATACACAGTATATTACAAAATAGTGACAAGTTTAGACAAATAATAACCATGGAGAATATAATTGTATAAGAATAGACAAATTACAAACATAAACAAAAATTAACACTAAGTGATAAACGTTCTACTTTACTGCAGATGTATTTTTGTAAGATAAGTTCGAATAATTTAGCCGATTCAGAAAGAATCGCTATCGGGCTTTAGTTAGATACACGCCATTTATCATCGCTTTTGCGTAAGGTCGTGACCTTTGAGATTTTCCACCGGTTGGGGAAGTTTTCAGAGTTAAGTGAAATCTTAACCTTTAAGACGCGGGCGGCACATCCGTGCGCCATAGAGCTTCTATAGTTTAAAAAGCCCCACGTGTGACAGAAGTCATGCATATCTTTGAAGCGTGGAAAAGGTTAAAGATGTATGAGAGAGGTAGCATTAGCGGATGGGCATATCCTTTCAAAAGAATTGTATGAATAAAATCTGGTCCGACAGATTTTTTTGGTTAAAGTTTTTTTTTTATTTCCACTTGAAATCATTTTTATTTACACTTAAAATATCAAAAATTTGAGGCCAGCAGGCGTGTACGACTCAAATTCAACTCTACGTTAGCTATGAACAGATTTGAAGCATTCCACAAATTCTTTCGGAATATCGGGTAATTCGATATAATCTTGTAGATCAATTTGTAATGGATTAAAAACGACTTAACACCCCGGTGACCTCATAATGTCGATGAGTTACAGCTATAATAGAAACAAAGGAGGAAGTGTTATTTGATCGGAGAGAGAGACGGCTACATCGGTTTCCGGTTGACATTGCTGCAGGAACTTGGTCCGTGGATCCGAACGAGTGATTTGGTATGGCGACTTCTTTGACGATTTGGGTGATCATTTAATTTAGTATTATAACTCTGGTTTACCCTTTACCTATATATTTAGACACGATAGTTGACTTGGCGCCCATTATATTAAAAATTACCTTGCTACAATTAATTAGTTAAATAATGCAACATTAATCTTTATCAGCAAGACAAACCCTGAGATAATATTACGTTTAATTAATAGAGTCATAAATTATTTTGAATAAATTACATATACAATAATAATAATAATGTTTTGTTAACTTCTTTTTTCATATAACAACGTAACAAATAATGAGATCCTCAATGGGATTTCCCGTGCTGAGGATTTAATTTACAAAACATTAAATTACATTACATTCAATTGATCTGCTTGATGAAAAAAAATATAAATAATTGTAAGGTGAGGTGTTTTAAGCGCAGTTGAGTGGTTTCGGTGTTAGTCTATATTTGGTGTTACTATATTTTATTTCAGATCTTATTTCAGTTTTATTTAATATGGTTCTTGTAATTTTCAAATGATAGTGGGATTTTGTTGTAGAGTTTAGTATCATAGTATGAGAAGTTTATTTGTCCAAATGTTGTGTTTGTGGTTCCTTGTTGCGTGTGTTTTTGACTCTGAGATCTAGTGTTTCTAATATGTGTGATTGTTGTTGTTTCTTGTTTTTGTATTTACGAATGTTAAGTAATATTGTTTTAGAGTATAACTGTTTTATTGGCATAATGTTAAGTTTGTTAAAGATTTCGTAGTACATTGAAAATGTTATACATTGAGAATTCTTTTACTCAAAACTGTTCGCTACAAATTAATTAAAACGACATAATTGAAGAACACACGTTTTTCCGATCGTTTCGTTTACGGATAAAACTTTCAAGTAAAACTTCTATTCTCTAAAGTTTCGTCTACGTTCATTAGCAAAAGCCGACATAGTGCCCAAATCCTCTTTTAACAACGCTTACACATTGAAGTTAGCTAATAAAAACAAACGACTGGCTCGCCGTTAACGACACGGCTTACTTTCCAATCCCGATCGTGGCGTGCTTTTAACAGACCCATTATCATCCGTTACTGTTTGTGGGTCTCTGCTTCATAGCCATTTTATGTGTTAATGCGGTGTACGTAATAAGCCTTAAATTAATTATAGAGTCTACCTAGAACGCAGTGTAAAAGGGGCAGTAGGGGAAGTTTGGCACTAAGTTAAAGTTACCCTTTGTGCAGAAAAAAAAACATTCAATGGGTTGAACTACCGTTTCAACCGACACTGATAAAAAGATTATGAATGAAAGTCCAAACTCATTTCTTGAAGGTCATATACATTAAGAGATAATAAAAGTGAAATCGTATCTCAGACCTGACCCGTAACACCTTTGTATTATAGTGTTACTTCCGTAGTACAATGTTTTGTATCTCAGACCTGACCCGTAACACCTTTGTATTATAGTGTTACTTCCGTAGTACAATGTTTTGTATCTCAGACCTGACACGTAACACCTTTGTATTATAGTGTTACTTCCGTAGTACAATGTTTTGTATCTCAGACCTGACCCGTAACACCTTTGTATTATAGTGTTACTTCCGTAGTACAATGTTTTATATCTCAGACCTGACCCGTAACACCTTTGTATTATAGTGTTACTTCCGTAGTACAATGTTTTTGTATCTCAAGACCTGACCCGTAACACCTTTGTATTGCCAGTGTTACTTCCGTAGTACAATGTTTTGTATCTCAGACCCCGTAACACCTTTGTATTATAGTGTTACTTCCGTAGTACAATGTTTTGTATCTCAGACCTGACCCGTAACACCTTTGTATTATAGTGTTACTTCCGTAGTACAATGTTTTGTATCTCAGACCTGACCCGTAACACCTTTGTATTATAGTGTTACTTCCGTAGTACAATGTTTTGTATCTCAGACCTGACCCGTAACACCTTTGTATTATAGTGTTACTTCCGTAGTACAATGTTTTATATGTTTCCGTAGTTTAAGACATTATTTTATTTTTAAATTTAAAGAAAATCAAATTTAATGATATTATTATTATGTTCTGCAAGCATTTTTAGTTATATTATTGTGACAGCTGTTTCGGCGTTCAATGCCATTTTCAAACAGCGGATCCACATTGCGATTTTATTTACTCCCACACAATTCTGATTTGGACGGGTGTTTAAAATAATTATTACTATCAGTTAAACCGATTTAGCTAGAAAATAATTTGAATTCTCTATTCTGTGAGGCTTTTATCTGTCAAGTAATCATCAATTATAACGTTTCGTTTAGTCTATGCAAGTAGAATGCATCGATATCCACTTACGATATGTCGATGCTCGATTGTAGAATGATAATAATGACCGATCAGTGGCTGAGTTGGCATCGCGTCGTGAGTTTAATTCCTCGACTGGAAAGTCCTCCATCATTACACAAGCAACATTTTCCGCTTAAAATTACGGTAGTAGGGGTTTTTCAAATGTTGTTAGTTTTTTCGTAATCCGAAAATGTTTGTCTTTCTTTTAAAAAATAAAAAAGGGTTATTTGTATAGCGCCGTTTAAGGGCACTGTGCAAATATTGGTTGCTAAGGTTTACCTAATTATGTACAAGCAGATGTAGAAACATGCTTCCCTGCACCTGTCACCTGGCAGGTCACTCCAGGTTAACCCGTAATAATAAAGTTTTAGCTTGAGAAGTTATGATTTTGCACGCACAGGGCACAATATCCCACAATGAGTTGATAATTTCTTCGAAAGATTATTCACTTTGTGGGGTCATTATTAATAAATTAATTAAAAATTACTTTATAATCACCACTTTATTAATATATACATATCGACAGGTTTCGAAAGGGATGCTTTCATGAATTTTGTATATTCTAGTTGAGAAAATCATCGCTATCGAAACACGTTCACATGTATATATTAATAAAGTGATGATTACAGTAATTTTTTAATTCATTTATTGATATTATATTTATTAGAAGGTTAGGAAGGCTAAAGAAGAGTTGGTATTTATTTGAAATATTATTTTTTTTTAAAGTAAAGTAAAACAGATTTTTAAAATGACCGAAAAAAAGCCATAAAAAAATCTGTCCCGGTTTAACCCCTCGAGTAATTTTTTTTCCCAATGGGGAACAAATAATTAATCTTCAAAAAGACTCTCCTCTAGTTACTTTTTTCCCATCGGAACAAAAAGGAGTTGAGGGGTAACTGAAATTCATTTACAAATTATTATAAATATCGCGGACTATGAAAAGTCTCAAATTTCTCTGCTAATGACTTTAGGAAGGCACTAACGGCTAGCTTCGCTATGTAAATCGGGTATTCAAATGACTAAGAATTTTTTATTTGTATTTTTAATTTTGCTTTTAATTTATTATCTATCTATCTACAAAAAGTATGAACTATTATGAAGCAAAACTCAGCGCTCTATTAAATTTCCATGTTTTGATACTAAGATACTGCGTTTTATTTTTGAAAATAGAATGTAAAGTACACTTTTTTAATCAAGGACGTGAACAATCTATAAAATCACAATATAAATAACCGATTTGTAAAGGTTAAAAAAATGTATTAATTTTTTTGTGCACACATTTATTTTGCACTTGATACTACGTGATCGGTAGAGTGGGATCAAAAGGTATCAAATACTTCGGCTTAATGCTAGGTTTATATACTGCTGCCCAAATGTGAACCTCACGGCTGAGGAAATCCTGAAATTGGTTTACCACAGCCGTGGAAACAAGCTGAATAACATTTGGTTCTACAATCCCATTAGGATTCTGGATTGCAGTCACGACCGACTAAATTATCAATCTTCACTTCAGTGGACCGAATAATCTGTTTCTGATTAATCGTATGCGAAATAAACTAAAAAATATAAAACGAAAAATATAAGATTTTGTTGGTTTTATTTGGTCAATAGTTTTTCTTTTTGATAATATCAATAGTTTATATATTATTTTCTACGGAAAACGTTCAATATGTTTTAAACTATAAAAAAAAACAATTGCCTAATTCAAATCAATGTAGTCCACTAATTATTTTAACTACTTGAACGAATTTAATTGAGAGTGCCTAACAGACAAACCAGACAAAATCACACACTAAACCTACCCCAATTCAACACTAACTCAAAACGAAACACCTTAATTCCCCACGTTTCACAGATTTTTAACACTCCTTACAGTGAGTTCGACTTAATCAAATCAGCTCCTTATAATTTCGAACCTAAAATCAATAAACAACATTCACACAATACATATTTCTCGACACATGATAGATCCTTTCCCTTCCCCTCCGTCCCATCATCCTAACCTCATAGGCTTATCTTGTAACTTTTCTTTTTTAATTGAATAACCTATAACATTATTTTTAAATCTCCAACTATCATCACAGTAAGCGGAAGATATTGCTAATGTCGCAATGGAGGACTTAACCAGCCGAGGAATTGAACTCACGATGCCTGGGTGAGACCCAAACACGGTGCCAACTCAGCCACTGACCGGTCAAAACCGTATTTTCGATATTTTAGAATAGAACGTCTTTAAATGTCTGATTATAACTGAACAGAAATTATACCATAATTTAATGACTGTTTTACTTACTTTCTAATAAACCGTTGATGCGAAATAGTACATAATTTATCTTTACATGTAGCAAACACTTTGTGGGAATACATAATTATAAAAAATAAAATAACTTTGTTTTAATTCCACTTTATTCAATAAAGTGGAATTAAAACAAAGTTATTTTATTTTTTATACATAATTTATCAATGTTACTTCAGCGTCCTGTAAAAGAGTCCTGAATGTTTATCGCCGGTACATGAAACAAGCCATTACACCCCCCGCACACGGCTCTAGGAGAATTATTGCACGTATCTGCGAAAGTTATTTTCCGCTGAAGCCTTTGATATTGCCAGTGGCGGCCCCCGTAGCCCCTATTCCCGTGGGGCGGGTGAATGCTGATGTGACGCCCACGCGCTCAGCCACTGAAGACATGACTGACTCGACAGAAGTTGTTGTGGGCGGATCTTTGCGTTCGAAGTAAGATCAATGTTTTTCGCACAGAGTACTGATGGAACAGATCAAACATCGATTTCTCCGGCCTGTCTGGGGTATAGGAGTCGCTTTTTAGGCGAGAATCAGTTTTCTTTCTAATCGTTAAGGGACAAATAAGTTTTATAATTTCTTCAAAAGATTGGTGTTCGCTTTGTGGCGACATTATTAATAAATGAATTAAAAATTATTTTGTATTCACCACTTTATTAATATACACGTATACATGTTTCGAAAACGATGCTTTCTTCATCAGGAATATATAGAATACTAAAAAATAATAGGTCGATTTAACTTGCATTAACTAACGCATAAGATACAGACCTTTACGCCCCTGATCATGTACCACAAACTCAAATCGAAACTTTATTTGAATTATCAATAACTGTGTTTAGTGACTAAATCTGAATAGCCAGGTATTTCCCCGTCCTCTGCCCTCAGCTTTACAAGACCTTAATTAAGGCGCTGAGTACCAGAGAGGCTTATAATAAATCTATGAGAATTTTGTTAATCCTTTCATTTCATCAATCCATTTTGATTTCGCTGATGCCTACATACGAGTATGCTACAAAAACATTCATTTGTAATTTTATAGAATCTAAATAATAAACTTTTCTTGGTTATTGATTTATTTAAGAAACGACATAATGCCGATACTGAAAACCAATGTTTTTACTGAAGTTAATGTTTCAATAATATATCAAATATTAACATTTTTTAAACATTTCACCTCTGTTTCCATTACGGTTTAAAATGGTAGAAAACAATTATTAATTTTGATTCTCAGCGCCTCAATGAAGGGTACCATAGTCTCACTGGATTCGAACAGTAAAATAACATTCTTCTAGAGATTGTTTGTACAGCGCTCCAAGCCCCGATCGTATGGCATTTACTCAAATCTCCACTGAAAACAGAAAAATTGGGTCTGATGTGAGGTCCCGCTATTATTCAAGGTGTGGGGGTTATTTTCATTTTCAATTCATCCAGTTCCAAGTACCTGATTGCCCAAAGGAAAAAAGAAGGATTTTGGTGAACATTTTAGCAAACATTTCAATAAACACAAGCTGCGCGTTCGCTCTATTAAACGACGGAAAAGGGCTTCAATTGAAACTCGCTCGAGTTTCAAATGTTTTCATTGTGTATTTATAGAAAACCTTTTATTTGAAACCACTTTTTTTTTATTTATAAGGTACTTTTTAAACCAGACAGGAGTAGATTGCCACCTAAAAAGAATATAGTGTTTTATTTGATTTTTTAATTTATTATGGTTGTAATGATTTTCAAAGGATAGTGGGATTTTGTTGTAGAGTTTAGTACCATAGAATGAGAAGTTTTTTTTTTGTCCAAATTTTCTGTTCGTGGTTTCTTGTTGTATGTGTTTTTGACTCTGAGATTTAGCGTTTCTAATATGTGTGATTGTTGTCATTTCCTGTTTTTTTTTGTATTTATTAACGTAAAGTAGTATTGTTTTAGAGTATAATTGTTTTATTGACATAATGTTAAGTTTGTTAAAGATTACGTCAGTGCTAGTTCTTACAGGTACTTTAAGTATAATTTTCATGATGGCTCTTTGTGTTCTAATGAGTAAATTATGATCTAATTTCATTGGCAAAATATAATATAATATCTTTAAGTCAATATAATGCACTCATCCTAAAGTTCGTAATTTTGGTTTGTCATTAATGATGCGTTGTGCGTTTCTTTCATTGGATACAACTTTGATAAATATCTCATACATAAAAATGAGTGTTTGTCTGTCCGTCCCCGATTTTCTCGAAAATTATTCGATCGATTTCGCTGAAAATAGCACACTTTGTTCTTATTAGTGCTGGAAAGATTTGGACAGTAGTTTGAATGAAATCCAATATTTAAAACGGTTGCTAAAACATTTTAAAATTAGTATGAAAAACATTGAACCCGCCATGTTGTATTGAGGTTAGCTCATAGATATACCACTCTGGTTAGCTACATAATACATATTCATAAGAAGAATGTTTATTTGGGTAGAATATTTTCAAAATAGAAAAAAAGTATGTACCTACATTATTATTTAGATATATTTAAAAAAAATACATGTTTGGAATGAAATAAAATTTTCAAATGAGTGTAACTTTCGCTGCCAAATCAATGATGGCACCCAAATGACAATCAAGAAGTCACGGCTTTATAACTTTATTAAAAAAAAATCCCAAGCTAGGCCTGGTTCACAGCTAGTCTCTTATACAAAAACGGTCCACAAAATAAAAAAAAATCCAATTAAACTTAAAAATAATAGATTTAAAGGGACAATGGAAAGTTTCAAAGTGTTCTCCTTCATAATATTTTTTCACTAAACTGAACTAAAAATAGCAAATTTAAAAAAAAAAAACCCTCCTAATGCCACTTATACTCGTGTGCAGGTGATTATGGCAATACCGTTGTACAAAATTATGACGTAATGGCACACAGGCAAACTGTAGGGGGCAGCTGATCCCGATCTGCGAAGGGGGCTGGAAGGGGAGAAAGCACAACCTTTGTCGATCCCTTGCAAAAGGGGAAGAGACACTGACGACAAGACCTCAGTAAAGACTTTTGTACTTTTGCAATGCAGAATTATAAGCAGATCTCGGGCCAGTGTCCGTGTGACGATGCTTGGTCTGGGTCCAGTGAGAAGCAGTAGTCCGATGGAGTTCAGGGTTAGCAGTGGTCAGAAAGAAACAAGGCGAGTAGAGCAGTTGAAGTAGAGTAGAGGTGCTGGGCTGAGAGTGGATGGTTGACTGGTTAAATCTGGTTTTCGCAGGCTACTTAAAGCCGCCTACGAAAAGTTGGGGGATCGGGGCTCTCAGAGTTAACGGGTCTCTGCGCATCTCCGACGAACATGATATCTCATCTCTCTCTCACACTGCCGTAGTTTGTACTCTGCTCTGACGTTGTATTTCAGTCATTCACATTTTAAGCGGTCGGCGAGAACACATTTCCTAGAGACCATGCAGTATACATTCAACAAAGGGAGGGAGTTGGGATCATTTGCGGACAGAGAAATAACATTTTTTCTCCTTATGACCCAACTCCCTTAAAAAATAGACATAGTTCATGCAAGCGGAAAATACATATATGTCATAACACTGCGGTAGAGGCAAACACGTCCGACAAATTATTATTACCAGGAATAATTAATATTAAAACGCCAAGGACCTCAATCTACCTTTCTACTTCAAGTCTACATATGTCATCTTCCCACACATCTAATTCCTAATCCCACCTGTGCTTTCAGACAACTTGTCTCTATTGAGCTCTGTCCCCCTTCTCTGAGGGAAAACTAACTCCGAGCGTTAATTATAATTTATACACCGTAACATAATTTCACGAAAGGTGTGCGAACAATTTTTGGAGCATTATTCGTATTATCCTTCCGCTTATCAAATGAGCCTCCATAATTGGCTCTCTTAACCTGCTACCAAACTGTCTATAACTCCACTCAGTTTCAATACGAATCTTAAATTAGGCTCAAGCCGGGAATGTTCCATTCATAAATATTTAAGGCCTCCCGAGCCTATGACTACATAAATACTAGATCTAGATTTACATCTCCGTATTCCTATTTCATTTGATCCTCGGTGCGCCTTACAGAGGCACAAAGGCGATGGGGATGAAAGGAAAATATTTATATGGTTTTTATTTTCCTTTATTCAGACGGTTGGCAAATCAAAAATAATCTCTTTCTTATGTGTATGGCATATTGTAAAGCAACGTACACTTTATAATATGGCTTTCAATTGAATGTGATATAAAAACGTAACCCTTTAGTCCAGATTTTTACAAATATACGTGAAATTTCTCTTGTGAGGATTTATTTATTTATTTGTAAGATACAATTTTTTTTTTATATAAATTTATGTACAAAGGAAGTTTAACAAAAGGTAAGCCAATAAAGTTTATTGTGCTAACAGTGGTTAAGTACAGATATTTTAATAGAAAAAAAATAAGAAGGAAGGGGGGAGAGGAAGAGGAAGATGGGATCGGAACAGGAGATGCTCTCGATACATTTTATACTAGTACATCAATTCGCGGTCCTACGTATTACTTCGGTTCGATATTTTAAAAGGGCATTGTGAAATTGTATGCTATATTGCGTACAAATACGCGGAATTAGAGATTGGTCCTGATTGCAAATAAAAATATTGTTTTGTCATAAATCATTTAGCCATGTATGGTATGTATACCAACATAAGGTTGCCAACTGAAGGTTGTATGTGGACTGGTTCACACCGTGTATAGAGCCACTTCACCAGTTCCCAGAGCACGTCATGCTGCACAGTGCTGGATGCTATCGATGGCTGTAGAATCTCAGAATCCCTATGTAGCAAATATCAACTCGCCAACCATTTGAAGAAGGAAAAACCAAATTATCAATGCTTAACAAAAAACCTTAAATGTTTGGATGATTATTAATTATTTCTGTGTTCTATTCGTATAAATCCATTTAATTTTTTTATTTTTTATTTAATGTAAATGTAGACATTATCAAAACAATACATCACATTTCAATAAATCAATTAAGAAAGCATTATCATTTAAATTCGGGGAAAACACATTATAAAATCCTCACAGAACAGAGAATTTTAATTATTTTCTAGCTAAATCTTTTTCACCAATAATAAATCATTGTTTTTAAAAACCCGTCCAAATCAGAATTGGGTGGGAGTAAATAAAATCGTATAAATAATTCGTTAAAATGTGGATTAACCGCAGTGTGAAAATTGCATTAAACGCCGAAACAGCTGGCATAATAATAAAAACTAAAAATACTTGCAGTAGTTAATAATTGCATTATTAAATTTGATTTACATTAAATTTAAAAAAAAATTGAATAATTAACCATTGAATAAGATAATATTAACACATCCCAAATGAACCACGAAACCGAAAAAACAACAGAAAATAAAATGATTTCAGTCGCATCTGGGACTCGAACCCGCTTAACCAACTTAGCTAATGAGACCAGTTCAATTTACGCCATCTACACCGATATCATACTTCAAATTCAAGACATGTTAATATTATCCTCCATTTTTGAGGAGGATAATATTTACAAGTTTTGATTAAATATTACAATGAGGTTTACAAACTTCAATAAGTTATAAAAAATAAATTGAAGAATAATTAAGTTTAGATCATTCACTCACGTACACCATTGAAAAAATCTTGTTTTATCAGTAAGTACGGAACCGCTAACAAATGATGTATCGTCTCATATCGTCTCGCTGTCGTTAAATTAGTGCCATTTTCCAAACACGGTAGATTTCTTAATAAGCTAATGGGATGAGGTTTTTAGAAAGTGAAGCTTTTTCAGCGTATTTACGATTCATAATTATCATCGCTTCTAACTAATATAAAGTCTTAGAAAGTTGCTGTTCTTAAAATAGCTTGATGCATTTTAATATTGAAGATTTTTAACAGCTCCGCAGCAATAATTTAAGGGGTGCTTTAAACAAAGCTCGACTAAAATCCCGAACTACGCAGTTGACATCGCAAGAGTAAGTAGTTAAACGACTTTTTTATTATTTTAAAGTTCTTAAAGAGATTTTATTGCCAGAATAAAGAAATTCTGATTTAAAATAAAAGCAAAGAATACGCAGGTGTTGTTCCTCTGTAATAACGAAAGTTAGTCGGGTAATTTGGATTTTTTGCCTTTTTTATGTTCAGTCTCAAATTAAAACAAATGGCTTTCTACAGTTAGACAGGATTTTATCTAGTTTCTCGTTTTCCCGGTACAGATAATTGACTGAATGTTCATAGAACAAACAAAGACAAAGAAAACAATTGGGCAATTCTGGAAGAGTTTACAAATATAGCCACTTTGTGAAGTTCGTCTTTTCTAAATTAGTAGTCCAAATCTATAAAATGAGAAATGTCCTTATTTTGTAGGATTTTTTTTGTCTATGGATTCATAAAAAAAAAAACAATTCAGGCAGAAGAGATATATACCTACAAAGTACTTGTAATCGTTAGTATTATTACGAACTTTATCAACTTTCTCATATTATTCATTTTGTACAAAATTATACATGCGTCAATTGATTGTAAAACCAATTCCAAACAAAACTCGTTTACCTACAGATTTACACACTCGTTTAACTTAAAATATTACCATATTGACATTTTTAACTCAACTACACGTGATATTAAATTAAAATCCATAATGCGACCACTCTCAAACTAGTTAACTTAAACCATCTTTTTACCTTTATCCCACTCCTATGTTCCCATCCACCCTCCCCTCCCCCGACTGATTGATGAAAAACTGTACATTTTCACACTTTACTTATAGTATTTATCATCAGCAGAGGAAAATTTATAATTGGCATAATTTATTGTTTATATTGTTATATATATGAAAATTATGGATTTGCTGTTAATTTTCCCAAAAAAAAGTAAATAAATAAATAAATACACCAAACATCTTATCACAAATCAACATTAAAACGCCAACGAGGAGGATAAAAGAGTGTTTTTTTTTATTATATTAAAGCCTATTCCAAAAATACGTGATATTTGTCTCCTTTACCGCGGCCATAAAGAAATTACAATATTATACACTGCTCAAGTAATAAAATACACATTTTTAATGGCACATTTACTCAATTTAACAAAAAAGTTTTACCGTTAACATCAAACTGATGATGTGATGATGCCCTTTATTAAATACCATAACAGTATACCATCATCACAGGTGACAATAAGGAGTTAGTTTATACACCTACTTTATAATATCAACCTTTCACTTGTTTTTCGTTCTTATAATAATTTTTGCGAGATAATGTTTGTTGTTGTTTATTGTACTTATTGATTATTATTGCCATGTAAACATTATAAGTTTTGGGCATATTGCCTGTTTTATGTACTAAAATAAAATAAAATAAATAACTCAAAAAAACTAGATAAAAGTATGTTATATAAAATCTAAAATAACAATACAATATATTAAAAGATATTTTTTCCATATTCATTCCTAAAATTCCGCCTTGGTTTAAAAAAAAATTAAATTTTTCTCTTTTACCAACCTGAATGATTTATTTAATTTAAAAATTATTTTTCACAAATACCATTTATTTTCAAATGCTTTTGAAGTCAAACACGTGATCTCGTTTACGTGTGATTTTTCGAATTCACACCAATAAAATGTTGATGTTAACTTTATTGCATTTGAATATTCGCTCCGATGACCTCCGTTGCACAGTGCAATGTGTTCGGCCAATGGCTGTCCCCCCGGGGCGTAATTCAATGATCACGGTCGCTTGCCACGTACCACGCGTTCCATTAACAAGTGTTACCATATCTCTGAAGTGCACACGCGCATCATCCGCTTGTAAACATTCCCAGGGAAATGCAACAATCCACTAATTCCTGCGGGGGTTTACGATAAATGCACCAGTTCCAGTGGGCTATGCATTATATACAACAAAACACGATGGTTCACAAGTAAAGAGAATAGTGTATTTCCACAAGTTCTACTGGGAAATGTACATAAATCGTCATCATCGCTTACTTCCCTTTGCCATATTTGGGAGAAGACCCATCGCTCGGGCCTTAGACACGCGCATCGAAGCACATTCACATTACCTATCGGTAAATGCATTCTACCGGGTAATTTCAAAGATAGGAACCGGGAAATTGGCGAGAAATTGGCAAATTTATATAATCCAATCAGGCTTCCACACCTGCCGGCGTGTACAATATTCCCTAAGAATGGACGGGGAATGTATTAGTTTAGAAACGCCTTCAGGGAAATACGATCATTTACAGGTACCTATGCCACAAGATAGGGGTGGGTTTAGTCTAACCTGTTTCACGGAGGTAATTGGATGAGTTGGTTCACTTCAGTGATGCCTCGCGAGCACAATGTCGTTCACAATGGTTTTGTTTTCGAATCACTCCAGTTTAATCGCAATGCGCAGTGGTTTTATTCAATTTCACCAAAGCGTCAATTGTCTGAAAAAAAGATTCTAGTTTCAATTATCGTTTTTCAAAATTATTTTTCTGATTTAAAAATCTGGAACCACTAATCATAGATAAACCCGAATTATGGTCACTACGTATGAAATTACCGAACTTTTCTAAATATCGAATTTCTTCCTCGAGCAGATAAGCAATTTTATTGATCCATTGACTTGTATGGAATTCGGCGACATCTCTTTTCTCTCAAATCAGTATGGATCAACTTGTATTTCGTGCAATGTATAGAATATTTATACAATATTAATGTTCAGTATGGAAGACAAACAACATGGCACATATAGTATTCTATATATGCCTGATGAGGAAACCATCGCTTTCGAAACATGTTGATATGTATATTTTAATAAAGTAGGGAATACAAATAAATTTTTAATTTTCTATTAATAATGACGCCACAAAGTGAATACCAATATTTTGGAGAAATTATAAACCATACGGCATTTTATTTCATTTGTAGACAATTACAGGATATTCAAAGTTAATCACATTAAATTACAGCCACAAAAGTTACATAATTGAAATTTTGTGAAACTTTTTAAAACCGTACATTTTCTAGTTAAATTATTATTCCCGCATTACAGCTAACATTATAAATCATAACGTAAAACCTATCTAAATATACGAGTAAAGATCACCGATCATTAGTCTTTGATCGTTAAAAGCGTGACTTGCAACTCAACAAGACGGGAATTTTTTGAACACACGAATCTCTCAAAGGCTTTGTTTGAATAGAAAAATTTCACCAAAACCTTAAAATAATTTCCCTCCTTGATAGGAAAAAACCTTCCACCGTCTTCCAAATCAAGGATTGCCGCGCTTTCATGTCGAACATCTACATTTCTTTGAGATATATTGTGGATCATAAAGGGAGAGATTGCTTTGAAATGTTTAAAGTTAGAGATTTGTTACTTCCCAGTAGTGGTGCTCGTGCAAAATGTGGTTTGTTTTTCAACTTGATGAAGATTAATTATGCCAACGGTGAGTTGAGGGAGATTTTGGGCGAAAAATTGAAAATACGAAAACAAGGGAAATCTTCAAAGTTTTACTTTAAAAAAATATGTTTACATTCTAATGAATGTGCCGTTATATCATCGTGTTTTGTGTGAAACATAAAAATAAAAATATAATTCAGTGTTTATTCATATGAGAAAAGTAGCATTACGAAAAATTCTCACGGAATTTAAAAAAAAACATTGTTAAATTTGATTTAGAGTGGATTTTAAAAATAAACATAAAGAGTTCTATTAAACGCAATAAAAATTATAGTAAAAACGCATACATTTGTTTTGAACAACAATTTAATATAATTATCTCGACCGGTTTCGGAAGTACCCTCGGTAAAATTAAAACTAAAATACGATTCGAAATAAAGGTAGACATTTATGAATATTTTATTTTGGAGTGGGAGCCGACCAAAGGGGAAGGGGTAATTAGGGGGTTTATAGGTTTCTATGGAACAAACTGATTTACTGGAAAAATATCTAAAAGAGGGCTATATTAATTAACATAAAATTAATATATACTATATTTGCGCACGTTCCAGAGTGGAAGATACTTTCAGTATCGCCCTGGTGAAAGACCACCATTCAGAATTGAAACGTTGCTTGAAATGGCTTTTAGGCGTGTTTGGTGACCAGATCTGAATAGCCAGGTATTTACCCTTTTCCCCACCTTCCTCACCCCCTTCTCCTTCCCCTCCCCAATACCTTCAGCCTCACAACATTCCCCAATTGGGAATGCCATAGTTTCACTGGCTCCAGATGGTTGGG
>JAHDVE020003811.1:0-39204 GCA_022606495.2 Halesus radiatus | reverse complement strand
ATTAGAAATAGTACACAAAAAAAGAGAATACGTAACAGTTAAATAAACAATTATTATTATTACTGATACACAAGCAAACTTCTTATAATAATATATTATAATTTCGCTCAGTACACATAACTTAAAAAACCGGGTCTTCTCTAACATTTGCGAATACAGGACCCACAGCACACATACAGCATTCCCGGCACCTTCAGCGATGTGGACTTCCTAGACACCTGGAAGGGAATGGAGGAGTGCCTCAGCCTGGGTCTGACCAAGACCATCGGAGTTTCCAACTTCAACATTCCCCAGCTGGAACGTCTGCTCAAAAGCTGCAAGGTCAAACCTGCTGTCAACCAAATTGAGGTAATTCATTATTTTTTTTTAAAATGTCAAACTGAATGGCACAAATCCAGTCGAAAATTGGTGACCTTCGTGACAGAGCGGTAAGCTACTGGACGCAGAGGCAGAGGTTGCAGGTTCGTAACTCTGTGTTCGCAAATAAATTTATTTTATCAATTTTTTGGATTAACATAAGCGACTAACATAAACCTCACAACATAAACATAAACATTCAGTCCATTTTTTTTGTTTGGAATTACTTATTGAAGCTTATGAGCCTCATTGTTATATATTTTTAATTATTGAAGATAATATCAACAACACTTAAAATGAAACATGAAGCTGAAAAGACACAGAAAAGAAAAACGTAACGGTAGCAGCTGAGACTTGAACACGGGACCTCATGGTCCAATAAAATAAATTTGATTTAATTTACTTGCCTTATTTCACATTATTCTTTGTATCGAGGCATACATAGTAGGCTCCTTTGGATTGGCTAACATTGTGCCAATACTTAATAGCCCAAACGGTGCAGATTCTATATTTGAGAATTTAAAAAATGTCTGTTAGTGGAATGTGATTTATGAGAGTAATGATAGTGTTGCACGCTCTTTATTTTGCTATGAAATCATCAATATCCCTTTTCCTGTGATGCCATCATGTCCAGGAATCCAAATTAATATTACAGATTTTCCAGAGCTTTGTATGAAGGCTATACAGAGTACCTACATAATGTATGGGGAAATGGGAGATATGTTCTAGGAAAATCTAGGATTCTAATAAGAACGAATATTACCATTACTCTATGTTGACCGTGTTACATACTCAAAATCGTGGAAAACAGAATTTATATTTGAGAGATTCAATATTTGCAATGATTTGTATGAATGTGTATCCCTTTACTTTTGATACTACTCCCGTCTGTTATAATACTTCCAGATGAACCCAAACCTGACACAGAAGCCCCTGCTGAAGTTCTGCAAGGAGCACGGCATCCTGGTGACGGCCTACAGCCCCTTCGGCTCCATGCCGGAGTTCCGCACCACGGAGACCTCGCCCGCGCCCCGTCTGGACGACCCCGTGCTCACCGCCATTGCCAACAAGTATGGCAAGAGCACCACGCAGATCGTGTTAAGATATCTGGTAGGTTCATTCTTTCTCTTCGTATCACACTATGTACTCTCAGTATCGCCCAGGTGAAAGAAAACCATTCAGATTTGAAACAGCTGTAGTATTGTTTGGTGACCAGATCTTAATAGCCAGGCACTTCCCAACCTTTCTCTCCCTATCTTCTTCCCTTCAGCCTCACAACATATCCTTATTGGGGATGCCATAGTGGAGAAGACATTCTTCTACAATATGTTTTGGAGTTAGTATGTATCCACAACGTCCAAATCCAACATCAACAATCAACAATAATAGTCAATGCACGTTAGTGCATGAAGCCTGTGATGTAAAGATTGTCCTTATAATAGTCAACATCCAAAAGGAGAGGGCACCAGAAGAATAATAATAATTCGCATCAACTGCCTGTTAATTCGTCCACATTAGGATTGAAGTCATTGGCGTAAACTTTTTGGAACTTGATTTTACTCCACTATGCAGCGCTTTCTGTTTTTTAATTTATTTTTATTTCTATCATCAGTTGGATAATGGTGCCGCTGCCATCCCCAAGTCTGTGACGCCGGCCCGCATCGCCAAGAACCTCGACATCTTCGACTTTCACCTCACTGCCGAGGAGTTGGCCCAGGTGGATGCCTTCAACAAAGATCACCGCGTCGTGGCTGTGCCCTTCTGGAAGGACCACAAGTATTTCCCCTTCTAAATGCAGACTTGCAATCCTATCATTAACAATATAAACTTTTACGACCTTCAAAACCTAAACTAATATTATTATTCTTTGCAACTCTGACCTTTTCAATGCTATCTGTCCCATGTAAACGTATGCGTTTTAGTGAAACTTGATGAATCACATTTGCGACAGTGGAGTAGATGAGGTTAAAGCCTTCCTATGTTGCAACTATAATAATGTTTACTCAATAATTTAAGCTTCCAGTACAATTTATTAGCTCCCACAATAATGTTAATTAATATATAATAAATAATTTTATTTAAACATTTTCAAACCCATTTAGTTTGTATATTATCACTTGCGTACTTTGTATATTTTCTTTCATCACAGTAATTATTAATACACTGTTAATATTTTCTAAAATATGGTTTTATTTGGTTGAAAATATAATTTTATCTTTTATTAACAATTATATGTAGGTACCTACAGTCTGACATTTAAAAGTAGACAACTATTGAGGGCAATGCAATTTTTTAAAAGGTTTCAAATGACAACCCCAAAATGACTCATATGAAAATTAAAGTAAGTTTAAAAAACAAAATAATTCAAATGAATATTTTTGGCTTTAACCAAACAGTCTTCAAAAATTACTGGTACTTTACGAAAGGAGGTTACTACATTACAATATTCTAAGACAATTTTATATTAAAACTTTTTATTACAGGGAAAACAATTTGGTACATGGTGGGGCGATTTTTTAGTATTTTTTAAATGTTTCTATCAAAATATCCATTAGATGTTAAATCAAAATGTCCACAATGGCGTGCTGATACCAACCCTTATGTATGGCAGCGAGGCATGGAAGTGGCAGATGAAGGATGAAAGTAGACTGAATGTTGTAGAAATGAGATCTCTGTGGCGAATTATGATGTATCGGGCATAAATGTTAAAAAATATAAATAAAGTCTCATTATGGTTTACAAACACAAAGCAATCATTTTTTATAGTAATAAATTTATCTATGTATTAATACTCTAATTTCATCTCCGGAGTTATTTTTAAAAAAAGTAGATTTCACAGGTCGGGGTCGATTACGGCATGAACCGATTTTGTGAAGCCCAGAGTTTTTTGTTTTTCAACGCATTCGAATTTGATCGACTTTTTCATACATTTCCCACTTCAATAAGGCAAAAATTTACTTCAACTCATCGATTCTGGTTAGTTCAAGGGGCAATCTAGAAAACATTATACAAACATTGTAAAATTAGACTTTTAATATAATTCTGCATTATTGTTTACATAAGTTTTCACTTAAAGTTGAGAAATATCGCATCCGAAAAAAATACTATTTTATATTTTCTATTTTTTACGCATCACAGATTATATTTTTATTAACGCGCCTAGCGGAGTGAATGTGAACTACATACAAAAAAAACTACTGAAAAATTCCTCTTTTTAAACCAGCCTTATTATTGTAGTTATATTTTTAATCAATAGAATCGCTATAGTTTTTGTCTCCAAATTTGAATTTAAGGTGTTGGAATTATAATTTTATTTTTTATGGCTTAAGCTGCATTCTCACCTCATCTATTCTCTGCAATAGTATACCTGATAGAAATAGAAGACCGGTGTTGAATCGACTTCAACTTTCGTTCCATTCTATATTATAGATCGGCAATAGTGAACGACAGTTGCTAAAATGATAATTAAGAATTAGATTTTTTTTTAATTTTTAATATTATGTAACTATAATTACCTATTTTAAAAATGGTTTATTTATAATTTTTAATTTATTGTTGCCAAGTTTAATTTGTAGAGCTCCAATTTAATTTCAACTTTATTATTAATTCAATTTTATTTATTATTTAAATTTTATTATTAAAATTAATTTCATAATTTCACCACTAAAATAAATTTTATAATTTTAATTTTATTATTAAAATCAATTTTATTATTTTTATTTTATTAAATAATATTTAAAAAAAAATTTAAATGGAGTTCTACAAATTACACATGAAATCAATCAATGAATAAGAACATTTTTACGAGATTTTACTGACAGATTTACTACGTCTCTTTGAGCTCTACAAGTAGAAATTAATTGAAATAAAATAAAAATAGAGTAAGTGTGATATCAAAGAAAGATTAGTTCTGATTCAATGAAATCAAATACGCATGACAAAACCTCCAGCTCTTGACATTTGATGACAACATGCTACACTAGCGCCCTCTAGCGGCCCAATCTAATAGTCTCTTTTTCGAAAAATACATATACGAGGTGTGTTCAAAAGAAAAGGTGAATTTTGAATTTTTTCGAAAAGTATTTATTTATTCATCAATATCCATTTTCTCCCCTTCAAAGTAATCCCCCTCAGATATAATGCACTTATGCCAGCGCTTCTTCCGATCCTCGAAGCACTTCTAGAATGCGCTTTTCGGTATGGCCATCACCTCGTTCTTCGATTCTGACTTTATCTCATCAATTGTGGCAAAACGCTTTCCTTTCATTGGTCTCTTCAGTTTCGGGAATAGGAAAAAGTCGCAGGGAGCTAAATCTGGTGAATACGGTGGTTGAGGCATGATTACGGTGTTGTTTTTGGCCAAATAATCACGAACAAGCATCGATGTGTGAGCTGGTGCATTATCGTGATGCAAAATCCATGATTTGTTTTTCCACAACTCCGATCGTTTGAGCCGAATTGCTTCACGCAAACGTTGCATAATTTCCTTGTAGTATTCCTTATTAACCGTACGACCTGTTGGCAAGAACTCATGATGCACCACGCCATTGTAATCGAAGAAAACAGTGAGCAAAACCTTCACAGTTGATCAAACTTGGCGTGCTTTTTTCGGTCTTGGCTCTTCTGGCAGCTTCCATTGGGATGATTGGGCCTTGGTTTCGACGTTATAATCATATACCCACGTTTCATCACCAGTTATGATCCTTTTGAGCAAATCTGGATCGTCGTTGACGTCATTCAATAACTCCTGAGCGATACTAATGCGACTTTGCTTTTGCTCAAAATTTAGCAATTTCGGAACAAACTTCGCTGCCACACGTTTCATGCCCAAAACATCCGAGAAAATTGCATGGCATGAGTCGATTGATATGCCAACATCCTCTGCAACTTCCCTAATAGTGATTCGACGATTTTCCAAAACCATTTTCTTCACTGTTTCAATGTTTTCTTCGTTTGTTGACGTGGTTGCAAAGCGCTTGTTCCACTTATAAACACTTTTGAGACAAAGTAGACTCGCCGAATGCCACAGTCAACATTTTAAGTGCGTTGGAGCACTTTATTCCATTTTTAACGCAAAATTTAATACATATTCTTCGATCCATTTTTTCAAAAGTAAAAAATCGAAGAACACACAAAACGTGACTAACCTTTCCAGTTGTCAAAAACAAACCACTAATCCAAAATGGCTGATAATGCTAACATATGATAAACATATGTGTACCAACATAACAAAAAAAAAATCGATAATCGAATGTACACAGCCCGCGAAAATTCAAAATTCACCTTTTCTTTTGAACACACCTCGTATATTAGCAAAAATGAGTAAAATCATAGGTCACCGAATATTTGTTTTAGAATTTTCGATTTCTATAATTTATTAGGAAAATGCATTTCACAGAACATCTATTAAAATGTAAGGAAAAACCCAATTCGTACAACTCGGGCCACTAGAAGGCGCTAGTGCTAGTCTCAATGTATGGTAAATGTCAAGAGCTGCGCTTATTAGTATATTTCTATGGTATTGCTTGTTTCAATTATTGTTTGACATGTTTCCACTGATGGCCGTTTATGGAACTAAATCGTATAGGCTGGTATGTGGACGATATTACAGAGTGGGCGCCGAATGACTAGAATTCATCAAAAGGAATTTATACACTTTTTGGCAGTATGTAGTAGATCGTCTATATTATGCCGTGAAGGGTTAATTGTTGAATTTTGTGTAAACATACCTATTTTTTAAATGTTATCCATTATGAAAGTAAAGTGGAGAACATCAAAAGTCAATCAATGGAAAGCATAGACTAGAAGAAAAACACTTTACAGCTTAACACACATGTCTCTGCAGGTGGCCAAAAGAGGAACTAATGAACTAATAGAATGTTTCTTAAATGCAAAGATTTTTGTGTACAAAATATCTACAGTGACGACGCCCCCGAACGAAAAGTTAAGTGTGAGAATCTGCAACAGCGGGTATAGAGTAGAACAAAAACACAATTATTTGAAAATAAACAATCTTTATTTATTACATTAAAAAAGATACATAAGTACACTAAATTTAATATCATAATGCCGTTTATTAAAATACAAAAATAGCTCTCATCAATGCTAGTTCAAAAATATACATAAATAATTCTAATTTAATATATGTACATACATATGGCGGAAACGTACCTAAATTTTATGTTGGAATTGAGAAAGATACAAATTTATTACATACTTATGAACGATAAAATAGCTTTATACGGTTTTACAAATTAGCCACGCATTATTACATCTATGGAAAATACAATTCAAATTCAAGCATATTAAATAAATTCTAAAGATTAAAATAAAACAGCGAAAGAAACAAAGCATGACCTTTGAAATAGGTACAGATAGTAAAGATCATAAATTTTATATTCAAGTCATAAATCTCCATCCAACGAAAAGTATTAACAAATAATATTATTGCTTAAAGATAAATTAATCATTCTTAACGTGATGTGGAAGCATTCATTATCAATAAATGAAGACTTGTTTGCTGGTTATCACAGGAAATATCAGAGACAAGTAGGATTATTTTAATTTTTCTACCAAACTACATACATATTGTTGATTATATCGCGAGTATACTGCCAAAAAACGTTAACTCTAAAATCGCTATTTTGAGAAACCAAGCATTTAAGTTTTGTACCTTAACTTTAAACTTCTTCATCAAATTCAATAATATTATTATAATGCAAATATTCGCTTTGATTCTTTGAAAAAAAAGTGATTTTAGCTTTTTGTCCGATTAAAACACCTGTTAACTGATTTAACAGTAAATTTATATAAAAAATTACAGACATTTTTTTTGTTTACCACGACTCTGTGTTATGCCAGTTTATAGAGTGTAAAGAGCTTCATAGTAGTGGTGGGCGAAGCGGCTCGATTTAGTGAGCCGGATCACTAAATCAGCTCTTTGAAGTGTACCGGTTCGGTGATCCGGCTCAATTGAATGACGCTTCGCAGCCCCCCGTACCATGCCCTGTCCCTCGCTCCCTTAGCCCTCCTAAAGACATCCTTAAGACACTCTTATACAATACTTTTTTCGTCCAGTTTTCATATGGATTGTCTTTACAGAGAGCTGATTTAGTGATCCGGCTCACTAAACCGAACCGCTTCACCCACCACTAATTCATAGCACTGCATTATTATGTCAAATTTCCGACTTTACGTTTTACCACTATACCCACGATATTATCCTAAGCATTAAGCTACAATAGCTTCGTTCAGATTGAGTCGCACAACGCCCTGAGCCGCTCTCAACTAGCAAAGTAAGTCAATTAATCTTTAGAACGTCTAGCTCTCCCGGTCTAACATTTCCGTAGTGTGTCGAAAGTAAAATTTGTGCCGTGTGCCAGCTGAGTCTATTTTCATAATCTTTTTTTCAAAATGATGCTTTTGTGAATTGTACCGTCTTACCAGATGTGTTGAAATATTTTTAAAAAATGTATATATCTTTCATAAGTAGTTTTCACAAAATAGCTAGTTGTTATATTCCACATATAAAATATGAAAAGAAAGTATGTTTTTACATTGTCCATCGGATATGCCGGCGCTCAAAGGATACAAATTTTGCGTATTCGATGGGAAATCTCGACATACTAGAAGTTAATACTTGAACAATAATGGGTAGGCTCGAATATGCTGGCCGATTTCGTACGCTTTGTTTTGCTCTTTTAACAATTTAATTATTTATTTGCTAGTTGAGAGCGAGTCAGCGCTTTATGTGGCTTAATCTGGACGAAGCTATTAACACATTTAAGCATTTGGCAGAACTTTGTGACGGGATATTGTTTTTGGCCGAGAAACGATGTACCACTGAACGTTTATCCACAGCTAAGAAACGATCTCTTGTTTTTAACAAGATTGTATGATGACAAAAAACTTTCATATTAACGTTAGTAAAATTATTATATTATGTCATAAAATAGAACTTTTTTTTTAAATCTAGTTATTTCTCGTACATAATAATAGAGATGTACCTCACCTAGACGGATAGGTACTTTTGTGACACATTTTCTCGGGCATTTAAAAAAATGAGAAAACCGCACAAGTTTTCAAACTGTCGGGGTATGCTGTGTGGCTGAAAAGAGTCGAAGGAGATTGGGAAGAGTAATGTTGAGAAGTACCCGACTATTCAGATCTGGGCACAAAGAAATTTTCGATTTTTAATAGTGGTCTTTCACCAGGGCGATACTGAGAGTACCTACCACTAGACATCTACATAAATGCATATTTTTTTTATATGAAGCCATGGGCAATTTCTACTACCCTGAACATGGTCATATGACAATTCCAACTGGGGAATATTTTGAGATGTAATAAAATGAGGGAAGAGAAGGAGAAGATTGGGGTTGAAAACAGCCTGGCTATTCATCTCTAGTTAGCTGGATCGATAGGGCAAAACTGAGAGGTTTTCTTTTCTGTAAGGAAGTACAAATATATTATTATTTTTAATTTATTTCAATTCGTGAAAAAAATACAAATAAATGTTTATTTGCACTGTGACAGGTTTTGAACTTGCAACCTCCAGACCCAGAGCCAGAGCCTTTACCAATCTACGCAAAGCTTTTCAATAATCAATATTGCGTAAAATTCAAATTTATACAAGGAGGGATGGTTAGTTAATTATAATTTTTTTAAATAATTATTTTAAAAAATTATATAAATTTAATCATTCAGTTCTATTTAGGAACTCATTGGGAATTCATTTACAAGTTAAAAACAATAAAATGAGTTATATTCTAACTAAAATATCATTATTAGAGAATTTGAAAAAAAAATTCTTATGATAACATTATAAAATCGATTTGGGCAAGTAATAAATATTTATGTATGTAAAAACATATTCCCAGTGCCCTTTTATATAAATTGGGTTGATACTTTGTACAGAATATCGGTCTGTATATCATCCCCTTAGAGCTAAAAACTCATTAAGTGCCATACTAACTGTAATACATAGTGACTTTTACCTCTAATGGGACGATGTACAAGAAATGGGTCCACACATTACTTAATTTTTTCTGCACAACATTGCTGTCAAAAGGCAGAAAATTAATATCAACATTCTGCTTACATAATAAAAAAATGTTTTTTGCATACAAGATTCTACACAGATTACAGACCCATTTATGTACTGTTAACGAAATCGACGTATAGAGAAAAAAATTCTTGTAAACATCATAAATATCTACATAACTTTTATAAGCAAACTATTGGTTTTGTCTTTGTTCTCAAATAATTTGAATAAATTCATAAGTTAGGCTCTGCTATTATAATGCGGTCCCATTAGAGGTAAAAGTCACTATGTGTCTTACAGCTAGTATGGCACCTCTAAGGGGACGATGTGTGAACCATAAACAAACAAAGGCAAAAACAATCAGTAAGTAAACAAGATTGTTAAATAAGTACTACAAAATAAAAACTAATCGCATTAATCATTCATTTTGAAAACTGACAATGCTTCATAGAAAATGTATTGAAACATTAAAATTTCATAGCGGATACAAATTTTACACTAATAATATTATCATAAAAATCTTTTCTTTTTGTTTTTTCCCAAGAAAACTTAATAACTACATCCTACTTATGCATGAATTTAAAAAGGCTAATATTATAATATACAAAATATCATTTCTTTTAAGACACGGCAACACCACTAAAAAATATTATATATTTCAACTACCACCAATTTAATACTGCCAGAGATAAAATGGTGGCAGTATACCCCGTACCTTCATCGTACCCTTAATTTTATAATTATCTATTTTCCTTCAATTATTATTATACACTTTGAAGGAAGGAGATGTTTTCTTTAAATGGAAATATTGGAGCAAAATTTCTTTGAATATTCTAATTACAACACTTCTATATTCTTCATAAAATAAATTATTATACATACATATGTATATTTGATGTTTTGCTGCAAAATATTAGAAATTGCAAATTGATTCTATTTTGAAATTACCAAATCAAAATGACTGGTGTGGCGATAAAGCACAGATTCCCAACCTACGAATCACGTACATTTAAAACATATCAATGCTAATTCAAAAATTTTACAAAAAATAGTTCCATTTTCATTTTATTTACCCTATAAAAAAGCATTTTTTAAATGCAGCATGGTCACAGGCCACGGCTATTATATAAGGGAATTGTGACTCAAAACAGTTTAGGAACCCGTGCTATAAAGCTCTTGCAGTAAATATACATTTTTTTTTATAAAAACAGTTCAAATAAATAATGACCCCAAGAATTGTGTTTAATTTATCATTAGCTAAAACGGAATTAATTTTCAGAGGACGGACACAAACATGTATGAATGTTGAGTATTTTTGTCAGATTAAAATTTTGATGACTGTTATAAGGAAAGAAATATATAAAACATAATATATACAGTGAAACTCTCTTATTCCAATGGAAGGGAAATAAAACTCTTACATGGTAAAACTTTATTTGAGGGATAAATTTGGGCATTTTTTAAGTTCAGTATTCAAGGGACAAAAAAAACTAAAGCATGAAAACTTTTTAAGTGAGTTTCGCTGTATCACAATTTTTTAATAGCATTTCTCTTCTTCGTAATTGAATATTTTCAGAAAAAAGACAAACACAGTAAACAATGCAATAAAAATAAATAATATGAATGCAGAAATTGGATTCCATATTAAATTGGCTACCTACCTAAACCATCGGAACAGTAGAACAAATAAACTGCCAAAGTAACCGCTGCGAGGTGGGTGCGAGATCTCTCAAATTGAGCACCATTTATGCATTCTATGCAAAACAGATATATTTTCATGAGCAACTCATCATCTTGCTTAAACATCGTATAATTTTCCATATAGCTAACAAATTCAAACCCGCTATTGATAAAATAATAACTGTGTAAATACAGTAAAACCCTTATTTTACGAAAAAAAAAACTTAAATGGAGGGAAAATGTAAATCAGGGGAAATGAAAAAACAACTTTTTTTTAAAAAATAATCTTAGTTAATTTTTTTGGTTGAAAAACCAATACATATTTTATTTTTATAAAAAAAAAAATCATGTAGGTAATTGTAATAAACTCGTAATAAACGAATAAATCAAATAAAAAACGTAAATACTGTGTGTAAATGATGATCGCAAATAACTTCAAACAGAAAGACGCGTCACAAATCGAGTTGAAAACCGAATAGGAAAATCGGAAAATCCAACTGGACAAATCAGATGTTATAACATTTTACAAATCGCTAAAATTGAAAGCTGTCGGCCAATCACGGCACAGCAGATAAAAATGTGACAACTGCGCCGGCGCATTGTCATGGCGCGTCCAATCACGGCACAGATAGCTAAAATTGAAAGTGGGCAGCCAATCACGGCGTTTCGCGCCGTACGGCAGTCCAATCACGGCACGACAGATAAACATGTGTCTTCTGCGCCGACTCATTGTCAAGCGCGCGTAAATCACACATTTTGAATATTTTCGACGTAAATTGCGGGAAAAAAACGTAAAAATCGGGTAATAAATGTACTAAATTACATGGGGACTGAAATAATAACACGTAATTGGCGGGAAAACGTTAAATCCGGGGACGTAAAATACGGGTTTCACTGTATCGTGTGAATGCATTACCAAGCCAAACACAAAAAAAATATATTTTAGTGAAATATTGAAATAATATCAGTTTTACCACTGAACAGATAATTCCTAGAAGTGTGATCTGCACAGATTTCAAAGAAAATGGTTGTCGGCAATTTACAGAAAACCTTTTGACTAGGCCTCGGACAGGCCAATAAAATTGATAATTTATTCAAGAATTTCATCAGAAGTAAGGAAAAATTGAGCTTAATTCGGGCACATGGACACGCTTCTGTCAGTTTATCTCTTCAGCGGTTTTACCCAACCTAAGCAACCTAAAATATAATCATTAAAATATAAATTGATAATTTATTGGACTATTTAAAAACGTATTTGCATATAATTGTAATACATACCAACATAATTAGGATGTATATTATATATTTAAAAATACACTAAAACCTTTCAAATTATACATCATTAAAGACTATTGTTGAGAGAAACCATTAAATTGTATATAAATTATAATTTCCAAACTACGTATTTTGACTTGTGTTGGTTTTACTCACATTCACACAGCGATGCAGTTTTTTTAGTATACTAAGTTAGTGATGATTCAGACAGTTGGATACAATTCATAAAGAATGCAGATGATGAAAGATATTTGGCCTGTATTCTTTGGGAACAGAAACGGTTACGCCCACTCTTGGGTAGGCTTCCGCGATGGTCACGCGTTGGCCCCCAGGAGCCTCTCGTCGGCTGATAACTCGTCGCTTTCCGATTCAGTCTTGTCTTTCTTGATGGAACGATAACGAACCTGAAAATACAACATAAAATTGTTACTAACTAACTAACCAAGACGCTGTTATCCAAAAACAATGGCATTTGAAACTCTGCACTTGGATGGACCGCATCTCTCCACCTTGTTTACTTACTCTGACTTAGGAACCACATTCTGAATTAGGATAAATTTTATTATTATACAAATTCTTCAGAAAATTGGGAAATCCTGTTAAACATCTATTTCCTGCACGTTTTTGCTCTTGATCAAATTTCATAACACCGTTATGCTTGAACGTTAATCCCAATTTGACTAAAAGTTAAAACGGACCGAGAATTAGTATTTATCGGGGACCGTTTAAATGTCAATGATTCAAATTGGAATTGTACGTCAATTCGATCATCATCGAATGTAAAGACATTAAATGAGTTTGAAAAATTCAAATATGAATATTACTATTTTTTAAAATGTTAAATCATGATGGAAATTTATTGTAATATTGTTATGATAAAAAAAAAACTTTATAAGAACAAAATTTCCATTATAAAATTTCTTATAAATCCCGATGATGGAATGTTGTCTATGGCAGAATGCCAGTAGACAAAAATAGTGAATGCATCGAAATCGGGATAACTTCGGATGGGTGGAGTGAAATAACCTAACTTTGTGCAACAACAATACGATGTATATCAATAGTTGTGGTTTTGTTTCACTAAACAAAACTGTCAAATTATTTCTAAAGTCTGCGGAAACGGCTGAAAGTTTTGAAATCCACTTTCATATTACTCCGCCCTAAGGAGAAAGCCCAGAATATACTAGAATACCTTATTTAAATAAGGAATTCTACAAACTAACCACAAAAACCATAAATTAGACTGGAGCATAGACAAAACTGTATGAATAAAACTAGGTTTCATAAAAACAAAGGGGAATTAGAAAGGGGATCTGTCAAAAAGTTTAACTGATTAACTATAAAAAAAAAAAAATTAATATAGAAACTAGCTACCGCAGTTTAAGATAAATTTTATTATTCCAAGAGATATACATATGACACAATAATCACTGAAATGCAGGCATTCAGAGCAACATAAATATTATTAATGTATTTACATAAAACCAGATTAGGCCAGCGAAATGAATGCCGCTTTATTGTGTTTCTGATAGCCGCCGAGATATTTACAACCGTATAATCATTATTATTCTGAATAAACACAGTTGCAAAATGTTTGGTAGATGAATCTTCAAATAATAGTTATAATTGCTAAGAACTCAACAGCTAGAACATGTTTCAGTGAAGCATGCAAACATCGTATATATTAATGCAGTCAAGTTCAATCATAATGACTTTGCAATGCGAGTAAACTGGGTTATCATTTAAGCGCTATGTTATAATAAGTGGAAATTTTTTACAAAAAAACTGTTGAACAGCTAGTCATTGTATGCAGAAAAATGTTATAAGCACAGTCATTATAAATAAACTTGACTGTATGTACATATTTTATTAATTAATATGAGTAACATTGTGTATTCTGATAAAACATTTGATATATGTATTTACCTTAGTTTTAACTTTAGTAGTATCTGGATGTGGGCGATACATGAGGAAGTTATCTGTCACCCAGAACATTAATATCTGAAAGTAGAAAAAAAACAACGGTTTCACCATGTATTTATATGTTTTTTTTTAAGTGAATTATATTATTGTCTCATCTTCTTTGTTGGAACTCATCCAGTTCAACATTCCTTGACGTAAACTCAGAAACAACGAATTGCTTTTCCTCGATCAACACTCTCTAGTAATTATGGGTATCATTCTCCAATGTAGAGAATTTCAAGACTGGTTAACTCAAGCCAGGGCCTTGAAATTTTTGGTACCAGTCAACATAAATAATTTTTGTCAGGCCTTAGGAAAATAAAATACCACACAAGAGTCCCAACTGCTCCCCAATATCCGGAGCCAGTGGCATTTTCAATCGCAGTGGCGTGCAGTTCATAAAGGCTGAAAAGCTGTGCTTATTAATGGTGGGCGAAGCGGCTCGGTTTAGTGAGCCGGATCACTAAATCGGCTCTCTGTAAAGACAATCCACATGAAAACTGGACGAAAAAAGTATCGTGTAAGAGCGTCTTAAGGACGTCTTTAGGAGGGGTAAGGGAGCGAGGGAGAGGGCATGGTGCGGGAGGACGCGAGCCGTCATTCAAACGAGCCAGATCACCGAAGCGGTACACCACAGAGAGCTGATTTAGTGATCCGGCTCACTAAACCGAGCGGTTTCGCCCACCACTAATAGGCACAGCTTTTCAGCCTTTACGAACTGCACGCCACTGCGATTGAAAAAATTTAAAAGGTGACAAATTTCAAATCAAACATATTTTTTCCATGAATTTAGTAGGGAAACTTGTATGCTCATTTATTCAGTTGGCCATAACAATTCAACGGAAGATGATGATAAAATAGTCATTTTCAAATATTCATCGCACAATTCATACCCGAACTTGAAAAACTACACACAGCCTACCTTTGATCATAGAACAATGCACGCCACTGCTCAATCAGAGTATATTGTGAAGTTGAAGGGAGTGGGGAACAGAAGGAGATGTGGAAGGAGAAAATTGTAAAGTACAGATCCGGGGTCATCAAGCACGGCTAGAGGCATTTCAAGCAACGCTTCGATTCTGAATGGCGTTCTTTCACCAGGCCGATACTGAGAGTATCCACCACACTGGATTCGTAGTCGAGGATCTTAACCACTGAACTACGGAAGCTGTCAAATTCCATGAGGTAATATAACTTTAGCCAGTGGTAGCGTATTGGAAAACTAGTTGGATAATTAATAAAATAAACTTACATTAACAAAGAAGGGTATAATCAGCATGATGACGGCCAGCTCCAGACGAGGGTCGGTGACCGGAGACAGCACGAGGTCGGTGACTCCCACCTGCGCAAGGAACCACACGGAGATGCCCATGGCGGCCTTCATCACCACCATGATGAGGGCATACAGGGCGCACTGGCAGCCCCATGCTGCAGCTGATGCCGGCTTACCTGAATTAAACATTAAATCAAAATGCTAAATTATCAAGTTCCGCTTATGTTCACATGTTTCAAACCCCATCATATTGACAATCAGCGTAATTTAGAATTTTTTAACAGCCCCCGTTAAACACCGATTCTCGGTCTGTTTCAGCTTTTGATCAAATTGTGATCAGCTGTCCACCATAAAGGTCATGTTGTCGTGTTATAAAAAATATTCAAATAATGGCCTTGTTATTTTTATTTTTTTTATATATGAATACCGCACAAGAGTCCCAACTGCTCCCAACCGTCTGGAGCCAGTGAGACTATGGAATTCCCAATTGGAGAATGTTGTGAGGCTGAAGGTATTGGTGAGGGGAAGGAGAAGGGGGAGAGGAAGGTGAGGAATACCTGGCTATTCAGATCTGGTCATCAAACATGGCTAAAAACCATTTCAAGCGACGTTTCAATTCTGAATGGTGGTCTTTCACCAGAGCGATACTGAGAGTATCTTCCACTCTGAAACGTGCACAAATATAATACATATATATTATTTTTATATGAATTAATTGTGAAACAACACAAATTAATTAAATAAAATTTACTTGCGCACGCCGGGATTTGAACCCGCGACCTTCGGATTTGTAGTCAAGAGCCTTACCTCTCGACCATGAAGGCCGTCAATGGTGTTATATTTGTAAGCAGATCATAATTTGATTAAAAGCTGAAACGGACCCAGAATCGGCGCTTAACGGGGACCATTCAAATGTCAAAAATTCAAAATGGCGCTGATCGTCAATTCGATGGTTATCAAAAGTAATGAAGTTTGAAACACATAAACGTTAAATCTTATCCTTAAAAACATTTTTATGTGAAGAAAACCTTACATTGTTTATTGAATGTTGAAATCTCAGTTTCTAAAATAAACATAAGCGAAATTGAGTCCTACACCAGTCCATAGCGGCAAACCCCTCTAGTCAGCCGGTCAGTAATTCTGAGCAGCACATATTCGCTAGTTCAAGGAATTAAGAAATGTATTCCGTATTCAGTTGTGACATCGTAGTCCTACGTTTCTGGTTCGTCGATATCGAGTCTGTCCATACTAGGTCCGCACCGCAGGGCGCAAGTTAGTCAAGTCACTGCGAGACACTAGTCAGAAGTTCCTAATTCATTCCTCAATGCCTGTGGCGATTTCCTTTGTATGTCGAGCAGTCACATTCACTACTCGGGTGGGAATTTCCGAAGTAATCCGTACTCGGTAGGGAGAATCGTTGTTTGGCTCGTAATATTATCTTTAAAAACGAAACCACTATTTACTACATTGAGGTGTATGAACATTTTTCCTATTATTTATTAATTAGTTGAGTAAGTTTCTTATTTTTTGTTTATTTTATTTTGAAATAAGTTATTTCCAACGTAAATGCAATTTGCAAAGTGAAAAAATCCCCCGTTTTCATTCACTACCTACTGTGAATGAAACTGCCCATATCTATTCTAAAATACTGTATTTAAAAAAACAATGTCACATCATAAAGTTACTGTTTCATATAAAAATGCATATTTATTTTTTTAAATTTGTTCCTTTAACAACATGTTAAGTCAATTCTATTAGAAAAACTGAAACTGACCTATTATTTTAGCATTATAAGCCATATTAGATTAACGGGGAGAGGGACGTCAGAGAGTTATTATTTATTAATTCAAAATAATGATAATATTATTGTGCAATACGATAAACATGGTGTTTTTAATGAGAAAAATATTTTTTACGTTTTTTTTTTAATTTGCATGGGCTTAGCATTTATCAAAATATAATCAGAAATATTACACATTTCTGACCGTTCTACGCATGTTACACAAAAACATTTAAAAAGTTGAATATCCTTAAAAAATGCTGTGAAAGTTTATCTGTAACTTGTCGATAAGATAATTAAAAAAAAGAACAGTGTGTAATTTAATTTTTTCATGAACAAAAACGTAACTTAAATGTTTTTTTTTTGTTGTAATGCGGATTACAAATCTTTGGTTATGTTTATTTACAAAAACGCAACGATAAAGGATTAAAAATATTTTTCTCCACTTTAAAAATCATATTTGTATTTTAAATATTTTGTAAAACTTACAATGGGACGGTCAGAAAAAGTAATATTTCTGGTTATATTTTGATAAATGCTAATGTGCCTATGCCTAATGCCTATGTAAATTTATTAAATATTTTTCTATTTAAAAACATTATGTTTATCGTATTGCGTAATAATACTATCATTATTTTGAATTAATAAATAATAACTCTCCGACGTCCCTCTCGCCCTTAATTATTAATATAATATGGCTTATCAATTATTGGACTCTTGAAGCTACAAGATTACAAGTATTACAGATATTAAATAAATAAATATAGTTTTCAGTAGTCATTTGTCTGTTGTAGAAGTTCCTAAAATGACTTAAATTACTAATGTTGAAGGTTATTCTAAAGGAAAAAAAGGCACTCGAGTAAATCATTTAACAATACTAATTACTTATTCATTGTAGGAGACGAAAAAAAGAAGCAAGAAATAAAAATAAAGGTTTATTTACAAACTATTTCTATGACAAAGGTGTTTGTCGATAGCTAACCTTGAAAATGTTTCTACTGAAAATGTTAGAATATTACCTGGTCAGGCCACAGTTGATCGGTTACATAATGAGCCATAACTTTACTATTACAACCAAAATAGATTATGTTAGAGTATTACGACTTCAAGGCAATTCACAGTATTCGCACCCTCGCCTATACTGTTTTAAAAGTGTTTTATTTTTAAATTAGTTGTTACCCATGAAAAATCACGAGATGCAATGATTTGATTTGAAAAAAAAAATCATTTCAAATTTAACTACATACATCATAGGGTACATTAATTCCAGGTACATTAATTCCACTTTTAAAAATGACCTGCAAAAGTAACCCATACAAAAGATATTATAGGTAGGTATTATATTAAATTTAACCTACTTGGTAAGTAAGTACTCAATCGCTTGTCTGGATTTGAAAAGATTCTTTTTCAAATTGATAATTTTCTCAACACATCTACTGGTTCTAATTTTGAAAAGTTCACACTCTTTGCTGCTAGGTTCCCACCTCACCTATTCTATTCTATAATCTATTTCATAGAATCTATGAGATCAATGAGAATAGGCTTTCTATACAATAGAATGCCCGATAGAAATAGAAGCCCAATGTTGAATCGAATTCTACATAGAAAAGACCGGCAATAGAACCCTGCGATGACATAAAAACGAAGCTAAAGAAAGTTAATTAAAGTTTTTTTTTTTTATAATAACTATTACTATTTTATTTAAAAAGTGGTTTATTTATAAATTTTTGTTTGTTTTTTTAAATTTAATTTTTGGAAATCCATCTTAACTTTAAGTTAATTATTAAAATTAAATTATTATTAAAATCAAAACGAAAACTTTAAACTAAAGTGAAGTTCTACAACTTAAACTTGAAAATAATAAATAAATGAATATATATTTGTATGATATTTTGCTGACAGATTTGCTGCATCTCTTTGAGCTCCGTGAATACAAATGAATTGAAATAGAATAGAAATAGAGTAAGTGTGGACATGCGACAATTCCTTTCTATCATAGAAAGGTTCATTCTATGAAATAGACCATAGAATAGATAAGGTGGGAACACAGCATCACGGACCTACTCACAGAGTAAATAATGTTGTATAATAATAATGGTCATGCTGTTGTTTGTCAGCGGATTAAAATTAATGGGTCAAGAATCGGCGTTTAACGGGGACCATTCAAATGTCAAAAATTCAAAATGGTGCTGATAATCGATATGTTGGTCATCAAATGTGTTGGAGTTTGAAACACTCCAATCTTAGAAAGTATAATATATATATATATATATATATCAGTCATCAATATTAAACATATATAAAAGATAGGAGTCAAAGGTCCTGAGTTCAACTCTTAGGCCACAGTAATAACCTTTTTCTTGTATGTTGTTCTAATCCATTATTTATTTATTTGATTATAAATCTGGGCTTTTACAGAATAGAATAGAATTTAACATTATGATTTGATGATTATTATTATTGTTTTAATTATAATTTATTGTTTGACATTGTTAAACCTTATAACTGTTACTGTTTACATGCATTTAATAATTGACATGTATGCCTTATTTATGTAGATCATCGGAAATAGATAATTATTATGTTTGAAATAAATTACAGATAATGTCAAATAACAGTGCAGTTGCAAGAGATAACATTAAATGCGACTAACTGTTAAAGATATTTATTTATCGAATTTTAACAGACCATGAGGAAGATTACTTGATTAATTAATTAATTTTATTATAAATTCCATATTAATGTAACAATATGTCTGCCTTTTTTTCAACATTTTTTTTACACTAACTCCACACAGGAGACCCTGAGGGAAATAATTTCCTTCAAGGCCTAAATCATCTTTGGGGATACTGTGTGGAGGGTCTTTTAGAGGATAGGAAGGAGTGAACTTGGATCTTGAAGAGACCCATGTTGTAGGGTGGAGGAAATACAGGGGCCTGCAGATCATTCCACAGCCGAGCTTTTGAACACAAAAACGAGTTGTAGAAGCGACCCGTTCTCATGTCACAAATGTTAACCGTGTGCAAATGTTGGGCGCGTGTTTGGCATGTGTCCTGACTATGCACCGATGCCGAAGGGACCAATGACTCTAGTTCCTCAGAGCACCTTCCATTAAAATACCGGTAGAACAAGGACAGCGTTCCCACCTGACGTCTGTGCTCCAAAGATTGCAGTCCGTTTGTTAAGATATCATCCATAATTATTTTAGGAAAACTTGATAGTAGTAGCGGAAACTAGTTCCTGTTTGGGCGGTGACTTAATTCTCGTCTAACTTATTCCTCATCAGAATTTCAACTATGAAGGAAATCTGTCTGTATGAAGCAACAAAAATCCTCAGCAAAGATCTGATGTCAAGAAAGTGGCATAGCTTTTTCTGTCAACGTAACTATTATTAGCACACAATGCCATTTCCATCATGAGCTATGAGTTCTGAAATATCCATTTAACTGTTAAAAAATAAAAATAGTATAGCTTGCATTAAAAAAAAAACTATGTGTACATATACGTACTTGAAACTACATTGGTAAAAAAAAGTTAAAACAAAAACATTTTCTATGAAGATAATAATATTTTTTATAAAATTTCTTATACATTACAAACTGATATCAATTTAGTACATATAAGAAATTACCTGAAATAGTTGCAAAAAAAAAAACAGAAATTTGCAAACATTTAAGGTACGCAGAACAGAAAATTTCGGGCACAGTACGCAGAACAAAAGATAACTTACCATACTCTCCAAAATTGATCATGTGATATCCATAGACTCGGGACAGCGTCTGAGCCAATCTAATTCCGGCCCAGATGATTAGTAGTCCCAGGGTGGAATCCAACAGGAAGTTGATTATGTACCTGAAACAATGTGAATTGCAAATAATATGTAATATTCTATATTATAACATGTAATTAATTAACTATTTGCTGTGCCCTCTTCAGGCTGCATCCATGAGTTTCGTCATCGGCTCATAAAGCTGAGTGATACGTAACTCAATCTTATCAATATTACTTAATAATATTATCTTTTTTTAGTACACAATTTTAAACACATTTTTTTCCTTATAGCACCAACACATATACATAATTGTTTACCTTATAATATTTGTTTTTCTCATCTCTTTTAAAGTTTTTTTTCCATACTATTCTTCACATCTCTTTATACTTAATTATTACACTTTTTTCTAGATATATTTATATTACCACACTATGTCAATACTAGCTTTTTTCACTTCTATTTTTGTATAATGGCACTTAATGTGAGCTAAAGTTGTCAATTTGACTGTCCTAAGACGGGATTTGTTCCCAGTTGGGCAGTCAAAGCTTTCTTAGATTTTATTGTTTCATAATGTATGTTTCAAATAAAATAAAAATAAATAACTGTACAAGCAGAAAACCGACTTCCGCCTAAAATACTGGCGGCAATTCCAGAGGGAAGACATCCAGTTGGCCGCACCAGGCGAAATTTGGAAAAGCAACTGAAGAGGCTGGACCTGCAATGAACGGAGGCTGCTGAAGTAGCCCAGAGCAGGGACACCTCGTCGAAGCAATCCCCGAACACGAATAGGTTAAGACGATAATTAGGTATTGTTGAAAGTAATACAGATACAATATAAAAGCATCTTATTCCCGGAGGTTAACCATCGCGAATAAAGAAAGAACGAATAAGAAATGACAAAATGCATGGAGATAAGGATAATATCTTACACAACATCTGTATCAGACGGATGTGACACACAAGCGAACTGTATGGGGCAGCTGATCCTTACCTAGATAATACCTTGCAAAACTTTTTTATGAATAAACCGATTTTTAAATTGAATAATAATATTTTCAAAAGAAGCAATTACTTTGTGATTTGACATCATATTAAATAAAACAAACACTTTACAATAAATCATTACATATTTGTAAAAAGCATTAACTTTGTGGCTCGCCATAATTTACAATAAAAAACACATAAATTAGTTGTAGACCACTTTTAAAACACATAAATTTGTTGTAGACCACTTTTATAAAAGTGGTCTACAACAAATTTATGTGTTTTTTATTGTAATAAATCATTAATTTATAGTATTTTTACACCAACCGGTTTCGCTTAGATCAAGCTTCATCAGGGCAATAATACGCATTTTCAAACTACCTCTACCAGTTCCATGCCTCACTTCCATACATCTAGCAAAGAACTCGGGCAAATCAATATTTATCCTACAGCCTACAACCGGGATATTATTTTTATCATCCATTCTTGTAAATTTAAAATATGGAAATAGTTATTACTTTCAAATTTATTACCCGTAATAATTGGGACGGACCAGATGGACCGATAAGACGCCTAAGGAGAATATATGATGCAAATGTGAATGTTAGAAGAAGTCGGGGGTGCCAGGGGGAAGACATGGCATGATCAAGTGAACCAAATACTTGAGTCAAGTCATGTTAAGAGTCAGAATAGCGAAAGGGTATATATGAATGTGAATCCGATATTGCGAAATATCAACTAATTTAATTGATATATGCAGCATTTTTATCCAGCTCTTAATTTATTATTAGGAATGCGCAAAACACATGACATTTTTCACTACAAGCTTAATTAATATCTGTCCAACAGCTAATTTTAGTAACGTAAATAAAGGGGTGAATCTTTTACAGGAGTAATAATAATAAAGTCACAGATAATTATTATCTCTTGAAAAGGGGTTATTATTATTGTTTAGTCAGTTGCATTTTGAAAGTATTGGGGATAATATTGTATAATATATTTGGTAGACGAGTATATCATATCATTAAATCTACTGTAGGTAATTAATTTTAAAACGTATTTTGTTATTTGTACTTTTAAACATTTATTTGTTTGTTTTTTACTATTGCCGAAGTAGACCACGACCCATATTTTATTAACTTAATAATAATAATAATTGGATGATTTGTATAGCGACGTTTTTATGAAAAATCACCTAAAGGGCAATGTACAAATATTACTTGCTAAGATTTGTCTTATTATGTACAAACAGATACAGAAACATGTTAGGCAATAATAATAATTGGATGATGTGTATAGCGCCGTTTTTGTGAAAAATCACCTCAAGGGCGCTGTACAAATATTTCTTAACTAATTATGTACAAACAGATACAGAAAAACATACTTACCTGGCAGGTCACTTCAGATGAACATAGTTTATTAGAAAATTTAAGTATAGAGATGATAGTTTTACAGTTGCTATTTGTCACTCCTTTTCTATTGATGTTACATTTATTAGAAGATTGGTGGCACAAGAAGAGTTGGTATTTATTGAAATGCTTATAATTTTTAGGACTGGAAAATATTTATAAAATGAAATTTAGGACTGGAAAATATCTATAAAATGACCTTAAAAAGCGTAAGAAGCTTTTCATAGACATTAACATTTTTTATTTATTATTACATTTTAGTTATTTATAGTGTTGCGGGCTGTGGACGCATTTGCGCACCGATGTGTGAATTTTTTATTTAATGTCTTTAGGTAAGTACTAACCGGCTAGCCTAGATAAGCAATTTACGGGTGCATTTCTTCAATTTATGGATACGATTGTCTGAAAAGATGTGTTTTAAGTTTAGTTCAGTTAATGTTAAGTTTAGTTAATGTATAATGGTACCTTCTTGATTATGTGCAGAGAGCCGTTAATCTGACACAATTTGTTAAACGCCGGCGTATCCGATGGGCAATATTAAAAATAATTTCTCTGGATATAAGTAGCTACTCTGAGGAAAGCACTTATGATAGAAATAAATATTTAAACACTTTTTTATTTTTTATTTTATAATCAGTTTTACTGATAATAAATCATTACCCATCCATCCAAATTTTTAAAGGAGTGGGGGTAAATTAAATCATATAAATAAGTCGACGCAGTGTGGATTAACCACAGTTTGAAAATGGCCTTAAACGCCGAAACAGCTGTCACAATAATAACAACTAAAAATACTTGCAGAACTTAATAATGACATTATTAAATTTGATTTAAATGAAATAAAAATAAAAAAAATTTAAAAAAATGAATAAATAAAAAAAATAAAAAAAATAAAAATAAAAAATTTAAATAATAGTCTGTGGTAAGTTTTTTTTAATATCATAATTCGCTGTTTTTCCTAGTGCGTACCTTGATAAAGAAAAAAACTCTGTATACGCCACTGCTGTATGGTACGCCCAGCTTCTAAGAGACTAACTTGAATTGAACAAATGCTCAATTTAAAAACTACAATCAAACGCATAAACATCCCTATATTAGTTACATAACAAATGCACTTATCATCTGCCGGCTGATTATGCTGATTATAAGCTGGTTTAAAAAACTATGAGAAAGGGTATTTACATATTTCATGCAACTTTACAATCTATTGTTGACGTAATTACAGTTTTTTATGGTTTCTAACTTGCATGCATGCACAAGCCGAAATGAACTATTAAAAAAAAACTGAATTTCAAATATAAAATAAGGAAGAGCATTTGCAGAACAGCTTCTTAAAAGGACCAGAAGAGATAAAAAAGAAAAAAAAATAACACAGTATCCAAAATAAGGGAAATGGAAATCAGTATCGCTCAAACGAAGGACAAATCTCACCATGTTGCAAAAGTTGTAGATTGTCAGATTTAATGTGAAATGTGGTGTTCTTTCCTTTCTGGCTGCCATTTGAAAGACACTATGGATTTGTCATTACCCACTGCATCGAAAATAAAAGTATAACTAACTGACATTGATATTGGAGCAGTAGGGCCTGTAGAGTGGCACAATGCGGTCAGGCCGGTGTGGCTGTAACATGGCATCAATACAAATAGAAAAGAACTCACCACGTGCAGGGGTCACCGATGAACTGCGAGGCTAGCCACACATTGGCCATATGGATGATGAAGGCGCCCATGCCTTGCTTGGACGTGTCGTAGAACCAGATCAGCCATGATCTCCGTGCGAAACGGGGTTCGCAGAAACGCTTCCCTGAATAATCAAAATGAATTTAAATAATAATAATGGGACAACTTTACGTAGAGCCATTTAGGGATTCAATCACTTTCGCTTTAAAAAGCGGTTTGCATTAGTTGAGTGCTTTGTCCCCAAACTTCAAAACACTCATACTTGAGGGTTTAACAAGTCTGTTTGACGAATCAGACTTTGTCGACCTGAGCGTGAGTTGCCTCTGAGTAAGATTGTCACGCAGAGTCAAGTATGATGGTGCCAGGCCATTCTGTGCCTTATACACCGTAAGACTAATTTAAAACTGAGTGATTTGACAGTATCTGATGGTATGACATATTAGACGACGCGCAGCTACGTGCTGAACACCCCTTGCAGGCTATTCAAATCCACGAATTATCAGATGAGAACTGGAGGCGAATGGCGAGAGACTGCAGCCTGCGGAGATCATTTGTGGAGGAGGCCAAACCCAGCCTCGGGATATAGCGCCGTAATAATAATAATAATAAAAAAGCATTTATATAGCGCAGTTTTGTGTTGTTTCACTTCAAGTGCGCTATGATGAATATGTCATCACAAGAGGGTGAGTTACAGCATCATCATTTTGAACTTCATATTTATTGTCAAAAGGGATTGAAAATATGTGTGCTGTTTACAAATGCAAACCCAAAAAACATACCACCTTTTACACGCAGGTTCGATATTACACAAACAGGGGCGTAGGACCATCGAGTATTAATAATATGGAATAGTGTAATTTTAATCAGAAACATAGATAGCTTTAAAAAATGCATGTAAATGATGGCAGGTTTGTCTCCATTGTTTTGCCTAGCAAACCTGTCATCATTAAAAGAGGGGAAAACAGACTTCAGCGGTAAGTGCATCACAGAATGACGAATTTCAATGATCACTAAGTAAAATTGTTTTTATCAAAAATATTAATAAATCATTTCAAACACCATAAATATAAAAATTGGGTTGGGGTAAATAAAATCATATAAATAAGTCGCCTCTATGTGGCCTAACCACACTTAAAAAATAATAACACCGAAACAGTTGTCACAATAATTTTAAAAAAAAATAATAAATAACTAAAATACTTGAAGAACATAATAATAACATTATTAAATTCGAGTAACCTTTCGAAAATTTAAATTAAATTGTTTTCTACGAATTAAACACAGTAACAATAAATAATTTCATAATTTACTTTCGTTCACCTTGAACCAATGAATCATCAAATTAAATGGAGGGCTCTCTAAATCACCCCATTTACATTGATTGATGTTGTGGAAAGTTGAGAGTTGTAATATAATGAACCAAATGGATAATAAATTATGAAAACGTGTTTTAAAAATAAAAATAAATCATCAAAATAATAATAGCGAAAATCTTATATAAATGAGTATCTATAGAACATAGTTTCATATATAACCAGAATGGAAGAGCACACTGTATTGGTCCATAATAAAACGAATTATTCAAAAACTTTAAGGCGCTTCTCACCAATTAAGCAAGTGAAGGCCAAGCCAGCAAGCAAGACTTGCAGAAACCATCCATACGTGTCAGTTAATGCATCTTTACTGCAATGAAGCCGAGACCACTGAGTTCCATCCACTGTACCATTAGTCAATATTTGAGACATAATATAGATTTAAGAGAGATTCTTGCAATCACGCATCACTACATTAGTATGTTGATTACTAGTACAAACACGGCATAACAGGCTTAAATTATCCAAGTCGCAAATAAAACAAGTCAAAAGTGTCTGGATTTAATCACAAGATTAAGCATTTCAATACATTAAGAGATGAATTTTAAGTAGAACACGATTTATTCAAACGTACTCGAGCGAGATTAAGAAGATATAAAACACAATCGGACACAATATTATGACCACCTATGACATTTGACATGTCTGAGGATCCATAGAAATAAACACATTTTTTAAAGAACTGTCAATCTTCAATGCACATTTACCATCGACAACTCACCATAAAGTCCGTGAGTCGTCGGTGACGGTCTCCTCGGCTGAGTGGTTATGATCCTTAGCTACGAATCCGGTGGTCGCGGGTTCAAATCCGAGGTCGCGTAAGTAAATTTTATTTGATTAAATGGTGTTATTTCTCAATTTATTCATTTTAAATAATATGTAGCATATTTCAGGCTCGCTCCAGAGTGGCAGATAATACTGTTAGTATCGCCCTGGTGAAAGACCACCATTTAGAATCAAAGCGTTGCTTAAAATGGCTTAAGCCATATTTGATGACCAGATCTGAATAGCCAGGTACTACCCAAACTTTCTTCTTCAGCATCTCCTTCCCAGGACCGGCCCTATGCAGGCGCAATTGGAGCATCTTTTTAAGGCGTCAAGGCAATGATAACATCTAATACAGTATCCTGGGGTAATTTTACACAAGAGCGGCGTTATATAAAATATCCTAAAAATATTATTTACAGTGCTACCTACCTAGGCGTCTGTGAACACGCCCAGGTCCTATACATTATTTTTAAAGGCCCGTAAAACTCATCAGCGGGCTTTACAAGTACGTTTTGGAACGAGCGTTCCACGCACCACTCCAGACCCTGTGCATTGCGCAGAAAAGTCCCACGATGAACCACTCTGCAAACCGTTACCTTACTTCAGCAGACTTTACTTTTCTGCGCGCTTTTTGGATCGCCGCTAAAGGTGCCTAATATGTGCTAAGCAGGGCGAAAATATAACTCACATCAATCATTCCATACGTTTACAAGTATATACATAGGTACTTATCTTTTGTTGGAACGAAAGAGTGAAACCGCACTATCCATAATGCTATCTCATTCTCCAGCAGTTTTGGCCCGCAACTTTCTTGGTGTAAAAACGCGCGAACGTGAAAATCAAACAGATACTTGACGGCCTTCATTGTCGAGGGGTAAGTCTCTCAACTACGAATCCGAAGGTCGCGGGTTCAAATCCCGGCGTGCGCAAGTAAATTGTGTTTATTTAATCTGTGCTGTTTCACAATTAATTCATTTAAAAATAATATATAGTATATTTGCGCACGTTCCAGAGTGGAAGATACTCTCAGTATATCGCTCTGGTGAAAGACCACCATTCAGAATTGAAACGTTGCTTGAAATGGCTTTTAGCCGTGTTTGGTGACCATATCTGAATAGACAGGTATTCCCCACCTTCCTCTTCCTCTTCTCCTTCCCTCCCCAATACCTTCAGCCTCACAACATTCCCTAATTGGGAATGCCATAGTCTCACTGGCTCCAGACGGTTGGGAGCAGTTGGGACTCTTGTGAGGTATTCATATAAAAAAAATAAAAAATGCTCTCTCATTTTTTCAGTGGTTTTGGTCAGCCAAAGATCGTACATATAAACAAAAAAATCAATTGTTAGTACTGGATACAGATGGCATTAGTTCCGTACATATTTCTCCAGCATGTAGACAAATGGTGTGATTTTCTCGTCAAACATTACTGCAGAACAAAATTCTTATCTACAGATCAAAATCACAACCTATCGTGACTTCCAATTTGGGCTACAAGCAAACTAGAAGACTTGTAACTCTTCAAAATGTCTTACTGAGAAAATTCACCAAAATCCCTTAGCTCGTCCGAAATAGTATTATTAATTCAAGCACGAAAATCCCTCCCCTTAAAAAACATATAGTCAACCCAGCCAAATATTGTTTTTCCAAACTTGCTTCGAATCCGAACCCAAGCGTCTTATGTCTCGGGCATTCAAGTCACGATGACAATCCCCGCCCCCGTATCCCCATATCCTTCATTCATCCTCCTTGATGGGTAGGATATAATAAACAAAATTAAAACCAAAAAATTACCTTTACTTGTGTAAAAAAGTTTATGGCTCGTATATATGGGTGTGTGCGTATTTGTCAGGCGCTGTTTGGCTTAGAGGGCCGGCCCTGCTTCTTCCCCTCCTCAATATCTTTATGGCCCTCTACATGATGGCCGTTGATGGGCCATCAGCTGGCCGAAGCGATGGCTGGCGATTGCCGGCGAGGCACTACACGATGGCGACGTTCAGTTCTACTTTCAACGTTCGTCTGGATGGAAGTGCCGCTGCGGCAATAAATTTGGTTAAAAAGGGAGATGATTAGTTTTTGTTCGTATATTAGGCAATGATGTTAAAAACAAATGATATTTAAATGTAATTTTATGATACTATATGCTATCTAATATCATAAAATTAATTTTGGACATTCAGGAAATATAATATTTTTTATAAGTTGTTATTGTTTTGTTTTTCCTCTCTTCCAATAACTCTTGCCCAATAAAAATAAGATATAAATGCAGACATGTTTATTCAAAAATACTTGTTTACTTAATTTAAATACAATATTTGGAGAGCGATAATTTACAAAAATAGCTATTTAGCGTTTATTTTTGTATTTGGGATTTAATATACATTCATTAAAGGAATATTTCGATGAATTTTATAGTTTCATCATATGTCCAAACTACTGAAATTACGTTGAAAAATGTTTCGAAGCTACGTAAATATTACTAACTAGGACGTCATGTCCAGAACACATTCAAGCGGACACTGTACAGTTCGCCACTTGTAATAATAATAATAATTGAATGATTTGTATAGCGCCGTTTTTGTGAAAAATCACCTCAGCGCCACTATCACCATCCTTTGATGTGTGTACGAAAAACCGATAACAAGGCCATCCCGCACCATCGCAAGCGCCATCACAGGCCATCATCCGCCATCACACGCCACTATGCCTACTACACGATTGGGCCATCCGTAGTGGGCCAGCTGATGGGACCTCATCGGCCATCATGTGGAGGGTTCCATCACTGGCTCACTGACTATTGGAAGCAGTTGGGCATAGATTTTATGTGTGGACCACATAAAAAAAAAAAAAAAGTGGGATTAAAATTAATAGTTTGGTCATTCTTAGGCCACTCTCTGACGGTCCGGTAGGGAATCGACATAAACCTCATGCGTGATACCGACAGGGCACTGCGCCATACATTTTAATGGGCTCTAGCTCACGACTCGGGGAGGAAGCGGGAGCGACGCGACATACTACAGTTATACCACAAGCGGGACAACAATTCAGTAGCTTCTCGGTAAACACGCCCCTAGTAAATCTATGCACTGCGTTTCGATCGTTTACGCCTCATTTATCCTTTGAATTCAAACATGGAGCGGGTATGAATTTTTGGCTAATAATGGAGGCAGAGAAATATGCAGGCCTTTATAACTATAAATTACTGGCATATGCATTAAAGGGTTATTAAAACTCTTTCCTAAGCACTAACGCACTCCCTCATATTGGTATTCATTTTTGTAATATCCAACGAGCAACGCGCTGGACCAGTTCATGGAATGTTTTTTTGACATTCGGTACATTTGCCGGAATTTTACATCATCTTCGGACAGTTTCCTGGCAGGAACAAATAACCTACAATTAATATTACGTTCAATGTAGGGGTGGACCTAAAACCTCCTCCTTTTTTGTCTCATTCGAAGGAATAAATAGGACACCAGAGCCCCGTCTTCACTTGATTCCACTGACATTTTTTGATCTTGAGTTTGACAGATCCGATAACGGTAAACATAACAGAAATCTGCAATACCGACAATTTACCGGCCCCGCTACAAAGCATTGCAGACCCGTCAGAGAGTCGATGGAGAAAATATCGCGAAACATTGCCTGCATTTTTGCAGCACCCGGTTTATGTCGATTCCCTACCGGACCGTCAGAGAGTGGTCTTATTGGTTAATCTCAGTGACTTAAAGTCTCCCACACACGCCGTATTTTGTGTTGGTTACAAATAATACAATTCGGTTCAAGCCGCATCCACCTAATCACTGATTGAATCTATGTATAAGACAACGGTTAGTGTGAAGTCTTGTATTGAAGAAATATTATTTAGGTATATAAGTATATATATTATTATCAAGCTTTTTACAAATATGGCGTGTGTGCTAAGCTTTACTTTATAAATCATAGACATGACATTTTCAAAGATGGATAACTCTTATTTTCAAAAACCGACTTGGACAAATTTGTTGTGCGTACGTGGAGCCGGCTGTCAATCGTACATTGTGACATTGCTTTAATACAGTCAATTTCGTAAAATCGTATTTTCTTTCATTGAATAGTAGAAATTCATTAGGTATGAAATATTCATATTATCAACTCAAACATTAATCTCCATAGATTAATGAAATTTTACTATAACATGTAATTAAAATTACCAACGTGTATGTTTTTTCCAGGACAAAATGATTACTGATATGCAATTGGCTGTATTCTCCAATGTTCTTGGAATATCTTTATTTTTACTAGTAGTGTTATATCACTACATCAACGCAAACGCCAATAAAGCAAATTGAAGGTAAATATTGATGATTTATTTATTATATTTTTACTATTGAAAGCATTCTTTGATCTTTATTTAATGGATGAATTAAGAAAATTCGAAAACCATAATTATCCTTTACCAAATCACAACCTCTTGCTTCGAACCTTCATTCCATGGTCCTATTATCGTAGAGATTAATAAATGTATTATTTCTATAGCGCCGTTTTCGTGAGAAAATCACCTCAAAAGCGCTTTACAACATATTTAATAGTAACTTAGATATTATATCTTTCATGTTGATACCTATAATACATATCCTTGATACTGGGCTATTCTTTATAGCGCAATTTTTGTGAAATGTTTATTTCCTGAGTTATCAGTTCTTAACCCTCAGTGATGATCTGTTGATGCACCTAGACTGTACCAAACACCTCAAGGCGCCGATCGGTCATAGCAAACTTTGACGAATCATAAAAAAGACAATGCCATAGGAAATTCCGTGAAACACGAAAAGTTCATCACGGCAACCTTTTTTTATACAAATAAATTCATTTGTGGAACATTATTCAACATTAAAATAATCAAACATCAATAAATAATCATACATCATGAGTTCTTCTTCCCAGATATTCTTAAATTTCATCTGATGACTATGGATCAATTTATTTAGATGTTGTTTGATTTGACACATGTTGATTATAAGTCATTTGTTACCATAGTGAAAATTTTTATGAGTATCTGCGATTTTTGAGTATTGCGATTTTTTTCTTAGTGTTTTTTTGTTTTAATTTTCAGATGAGCTGTGATCCTTGTGGAAAATGCACCCACCTTACCGTTTTAAGTATCTTTGTAAACAATCCATAATTTTAAATTAAATATGAACACTTAAAATACACATCATGCAGTTTTCTTTCTATTTAATTTTATAACAGAACATAGCGGATGGTCCGATGCTCTGTAGGGAACCCGCTTGCACAGCGTGGTGTAAACTGTGCCCTTACCCCTTACGTATAATCGCAGTGTAAATATTATGCGCCGCGTAAGGTTGGATCAGTGCTAAACTTGACTCATTACCACGGCGTAGGTATGGTTAAAACAGGCTTAAGGCCGACTTAAAACAGCCCTAAACCGACACGTAAGAGTCTAATGGGTAAGATGGCTAAAGTATAAGTTTAGACTTCTGGAATTCAATACTTCCTTTTGTGTAAAAACACCATATAACAATACAATATGTACAACCTTGAAGACATTATTTCTAATTTTGAAACTGAATTCATGGTGGAATACCATTTTAATATATATTTTTTTTAATTAAAAACCTTTATACCTTTCTTTCTTTATTTCAGACCAGACTGGTTTCACCTTACAACAGGCATCTTCAGACGGCTACAAATTAAACTATATGTATGGTATATAGTTTAAATTGTATCAGTCTGAAGATGCTCGTTGTAAGGTGAAACCAGTTCGGTCTGAAATAAACAAATGAAAGAAGGTTATGAAGTTTTTTTTAACAAAAAATTCACACATTGATGATATACTCGTATATGTTTTTTTTATATGAATTCCGCACAAGAGTCCCAAACTGCTCCCAACCGTCTGGAGCCAGTGAGACTATGGCATTCCCAATTGGGGAATGTTGTGAGGCTGAAGGTATTGAGGAGGAGAAAAGGGGAAATACCTGGCTATTCAGATCTGGTCACCAAACACAGCTAAAAGCCATATCAAGCAACGTTTCAATTCTGAATGGTGGTCTTTCACCAGGGCGATACTGAGAGTATCTTCCACTCTGGAACTTGCTCAATTATACTATATTTTATTTTTAAATTAATTAATTGTGAAACAACAAAAATTAGTTAAATAAAAATTACTTGCGCATTCCGGGATTTGAACCCGCGACCTTCAGATTCGTAGTCGAGAGCCTTACCCCTCGACCATGGAGGCCGTCATATTGCTTGTTCACACAAGTAGCATTCAAATCAAGTTCTTTGATATCAAAGTGGTGTAAAAATGGAATTTGTATGTAGACGATAGGCAAACTGCATTTCCCAATTTTGCTAGATTTTGTATGGTGCCCCAATTTGGAAGCAAATTCTGCACTTGAATTTTACTTCATCTTTGTTAAAAACTCTTTGTTTTCGCCTTCAATCTTATGAATATGCTGATTTTATTTGGTATCTCAGAACTATTAAATTGTAGTTGGTCAGTTATTGCTCTTAAAAGTATTCAGAGTATTCCGAAAAGTATCACGATGCTGACCTATACCGAGGTTTGTTGAAATAAAACGCGTTTCAAAAGGATTATCAATAATTAACATGTCAAGAGTGTGCTGCTTCATGGGAGTTTAAAATCTCCTCAGCAGATGATGGACTTACGAATCCGCATTTGAGCATGCACACATCACACAAGTGTGTCATAATATTTTGTACTAGCACCGATATAGCAGCTTTACTATTTATGTTATTTACTAGTGATCGCAGTTCATCTTATGTCTATCGACGCAGTCTCCCGACAGCTGTAACATAAGGTACCTTTTGTATGGAGTTTTTTGTTTTTATAAACATCTCAAGAGGTTTTTTACCAATGGACTTGATCCATAATCCATATATCCATATTGCACATCATAATGTTTTCTTTCTACTTGAAATGACAAGTCACGCTCAAGTGCTCTATTTTCATCATATATTATTACGTAGATAAAAATCCGTTCCGCTTGTGGGTATAAAAAAACTTGAATAATTTTTTTTTTTAATACCGCACCAGAGCCCCAACTGCTCAAGTTAACCGGAGCCAGTGAGACTGGCATCCCCAATTGAGATATGTTGTGAGGCTGAAGGGTATAGGGAGGGGAGGGAGATAGGAAACACAAAGGTGGGGAAGGAGATAGGAAACACAAAGGTGGGGAAGTATCTAGCTATTCAGATCTGGTCACCACACATGGCTAAAGCCATTTCAATTCTGAATTAATCAATTAAGGAGGTCAAAAGGTTAAGTACAGTGATCAGAAACTGTACGGAATGTAAAAAGGATTTGTCGTGTCCCGTTGTAGAACAGTGATCTACAGATCTCAGTTCTCTGGCATGGCAGTTCTCAATGTTGTATCAAGTATTTAAATAGTCAAAACACAGCAAAAGTCGATGTTTTTTGGCAGCAAGGTATTGCCGTGCTCTTCTTTCACTGGTTAAAGAAGATAGCAAGAAATTGTCATAAACAGTTGCTCGTTTACGGGCACCCTTAGGAAATAAATTGACAATTAAAGTTGTAGATAAATAAGTAGGATGATTATCAAAAGAATTCACATAATATCACTGAAACCAGCTTTGGGGTATGAAATTACTCTACCTATGGAATTTTGAGTGCTAGTTTAGAAACTAACTAACTAACTAACCATCACGCCGTTTCTCCGCAGGGGTAGGCAGAGAGGACGGACCGCCAAACAACTCGATCTTGGCATACACTTCTTGCTTCATTCACTTTCATACAACGTCTCATACATTCTCTTCTGTTATTCCGACTTCTGACATGGCCCGACTCAAGTATTTGATTCACTTGATCGTGCCACGTCTTCCTTGGACGTCCCCGGCTTCTTCTTCCATTCACATTCGCGTCATATATTCTCCTTACACTCCTTTCTTCATTCATTCGCTCTACATGCCCAAACCATCTAAGCGTCCCTTTCTTAATCTTGCTCACTACGCTTACATCAGCCTTGCATTCTTTACGAATCTCAACATTTTTCACACGATCATACATGGTTTTACCACACATTCGTCTCAGAGATCTCATTTCTACAGCATTCAGTCTACTTTCATCCTTCCTCTGCCAGTTCCATGCCTCACTGCCATACATCAGGGTTGGTATCAGCACTCCATTGTGGACTGCTAGCTTCGCTTCTTTGGACAACTTTTTGTTTGCGCCAACCGCGTTCAGTCCTCCGTTAATGGAGTTTCTTGCATTCACCCTTCTTTCAATATCCCTATCAGTCTTTCCATCTCTCGTAAACATACTTCCCAAATACACAAACTCGTCTACCTGCTCCTACCTGCTCCAAAGATGTCTAATAAAATTATTATAATAATCAAATACCAATTTTGTTATTATATTATTAATACATTACTGTAAACAATCATAATGCATCCTTTGATTCTGTCTTTGAACCAAAAAATACAATTCTGAAACAATTATTTTCGTTAGTCGAAAGCATTGATAACACCAGTGTTCGATAACATAACGCTGAAACCATAGATGTCGCTATCTGCCGTATTGTAGAGAAATTCATAACTTTTCATTCGGTCTCCAGTGCGCATGCTCCGTGTTCTGAGCGGTTGTTACGGCTGTCATCTTGGTTTTAATGTTTTGCAACCGTCAAATTATAAATATAAATCTGTATGTTGTCATATTCTGATCGGGTTACTTTTTAAGTGATTGGAAAGTTATTATCCAGAAGAATTATTCGGCATTCGCATTGTGTTTTGGCTCGAGAGTGTTTGTTTTGACAGTTCCCGGCGACCGCAACAACGCGCTGCTTGTCAGTTGAATCTCGTTGTGTCACTTTTGTTTTTGTTGTCAAAAATTTTCAAAACAGTTCTGCAGACAAATTCCAAACTGTCATAATTTTCTTCTGGTTGAAAACCACTTGAAAAACGACGGATTTTCTAAAACGACGCGAATGTTCTGTTAGTGGAAAGGAATTTTCGTGACATTTGTGCATCAGAAAGCATAGTACTCAGGCAATCATGATGAAGATCAAACTATGTAAGTAATTTTTAATTGACTGTTAAATGTGAGTGATCGATTTTAAGATGTTTTAATATCTGTTTTCAGCTGTGTACATATTTATTGACGTTTTATATGTCACAGTGACGTTTGTTTATGCCGTTGCAAACGATTGCCGCCATTTTGCGTGTTATGTTTACAGTTGAGAACATTTTGAAAGGTTGCATTTTCTCGATTAGATGTTATATTTCTTCTCCAGAAAATGTTGTATTTCTACTAAGCTAATATCTAGTAAAGTTAGTATTTATTGTGTTTTCAAATAAGGAATCTAGCGTTGTTTTTATTGTTGCGATGCTAAATTATTATTCAATGGTGATTGGTGGTACAAACTTGTTAAAAAGATAATTGATTATCAAACATAATTTTTTCGGGATTCATATTTTTATTATATATTTATTTAGACATTATACATTTGTTTTTCATGTTGGCATTACTAGCAGCATTGTATTTATTTATACCTATTTCTTGTTTTCATACTTCAAGTGCATATGTGCACGTCCGGTATATGTCGCCCGAAGTCAAGAGTGTTCATAAAAATATTTAGATTTTTGTCCAATAACACATCTCAAATAAGTTTTTTTTTTTAATATTTTAAACTTACGTAATTAAATATAACTTAAAAATTTAAGACTTTGAATATCGTCGTGCGTGATGTGATGCTCGTTTCGAACGACACGTTATCCGGCCATCATTTTTAAAATGGAGACCAAACAAAATTTGAATAATATGATATGTGTAGCAAGTTATGATAAAAGTAGCAACTTAAATCCATTTATAGCCGGTTTGTGCCGCTAGACCCCGCAGGCGTCTTTTTTCGGCTTGACCCTTTTGATAGGTTTACCGTGCTTACATGAACGTTACAGGTATAAATGAATTATGTAGGTATTTAAAGTTACATAGAAATAGGTGATGAAACTAGATAACGCCATTGTTATTCATTGTATTGGATTAGGCAGGAATTTTTATATTTTTTTAATACATTATATAACTCAACACAGGAGACCCCGAGGTAAACACTTTCCCTATCATCTTTGGGGATGCTGTGTAGAAGGTCTTTTTGAGGAAAGGAAGGAGTGTACCTGGTTTTGAAGATGTTGAGATATATCGAAGGTTGTATAAGGGAGGGAACATATAGACAGAAGTAGTTTTATTGTGGAATGCAATGAGAAAAACACGCTTTAGAGTTATAGCGTGACAAAGAAATACCGAAAAAAATAGAGGGCGCTGTAATCGTTTAAATGTCAATACCAATGAATTGATGGTAAAATATTGTACTTAAAAAATAGCCCATTGATCCTAATGCACGTACACGGTGTTCAGAAATTAGTGGGAAGTAAGTGATTCTACGTCTTATTGTAAAGTAACTATATTTTTTAACGCTTTACACATCAAACGGCAATTATTAGATGTTAAATCAAAATAATAGTCATCTGGAAGAAATGTACACTTTCAACAGTAAAAAATTAAGTATATTTGCCGTTTTTCCTATTAAATATTGTAATTTTAAACTGTTAAATCCGGCTGACAAACATAATCTCTCATTTGAATATACTAATGTAGCTTCCACACGAACTGGCGGCCCAAACCGATACTAAAAAAGCCATGTCGTCGAAAGGTTCGACCATTCGGTCGTCATTTCGTAAAGTTGGTAGGTTTGACTTTAGGAAAGGACGACGGATGGTTCCGCTTCCGCTCGTGTGGAAGGCCTACAACTGCCGTAACTCGGTGTTCTCATAGCAATGAAAAAAAAAAAATCCAATTTTTTTTATCTTTTTTACATGAATACTGCACAAGAGTCTCAACTACTCCCAACCGTCTGGAGCCAGTGAGACTATGGCATCCCCAATTGGGGAATGTTGTGAGGCTGAAGGCATTGGGGAGGGGAAGGAGAAGAGTAAGAGGAAGGTGTATAATATTTCGACATTTTATGTATTTATTTATTCACGCCTAGAAGGCTTTTAAATGTTGATACATTTATCACATAATTATATAAAGGAGTATAATAATATAGTACATACAATAATAATTAGAGTGTAAAATAAGTAAGTAGTTTGAGCGTAATGAATAACAGTTTTACCTGTGGTTACATTATAACTGCAGCTTATATAAAAGGATAACAAGTGGCTTACTACATAATATAATAACACAAGTATAAAAGAAGTAAGAAGGTAGAGACTATGTAAGTAGCTAGTTACAGCGCAGTGGGTGGATGGGTTTTATTGTTAAGTTTTTCCCAGTCCCTACACAGCGCGCTGTGTAATGGCAAATACTCTTAAATGATAATACCTCCAGCTCTTGACATTGATTTTATTTGCGGCACGTTCCAGAGTGGAAGATGATTACAGTATCGCCCTGGTGAAACACAACCATTCAGAATCGAAACGTTCTTTAAATGGCTTTAGTCGCGTTCGGTGACCAGATATAAATAGCCAGGTATTTCCCCACCTCCCTCTTCTCCTTCTTCTCCCCCTCCCCACTACCTTCTGCCTCACAACATTCCCCTATTGGGGATGCCATAGTCTCACTGGCTCCAGACGGTTGGAAGCAGTTGGAACTCTTGTGCTGTATTCACATTAAAAATAAAATATATTCTCTTTGTAAACAATTTAGACAGTGCGCGAGCAGCGATGCTTTAAATGTTAATAGAATCCTAATAGCCTCTTAAAAAATATACATGAATAAAAAAGGAGTAAAATCATATGTAGGTCACCTAATATTTATTTTTAAAATTTTCGTTTTAAGTATAGATTTCTATAATATATTCACAGAAAATGTATG